>JANCMA020097028.1:10000-15060 GCA_024336925.2 Zoanthus solanderi | reverse complement strand
ATGACGTCAGCGATATCTTCACTAGTGAGGATATGGAAAATATGTCACTCGTATCCCGGATGTAGTTTCGTATGAAAAATCAATAAGAACAATTAGCGCAATTGTGTTTGTATAATGGTCGGTAGCAATGATGTTTGCAATTATATATGAATAATTACAATGTAAAAACAAAAGCTAAAAAGTTCTGGTTTTTATGGGGTTCGAAACTGTAACATGTGTAACACTGGCTCAGCGATCTTACCAACTCGTTTGTCACGCCACAAGAGATCCAGTCATCAATGGCTGCAGAGTGCAGTATGGGACAATGCTGCTTTGGTATTGCAAAGGTCGTGCCATAGCATCACATAACTTTCTTGGGTTGTAATTAATTGACTCCTAAAACAGCAGTGTTGCTCACCGACTTACTTTCACAATAGGGAGCTTAAACAATGAGGACGGCGACGCCGACGACGACGGCAAAGAACAATAGTAAATACAATAACTGCACGTTGGAACGTATCGAGTTGAGCACCTACACGGAGTTGTCACTAAAATTACAACGTGAAAAGACCTGTTTTAGAGTTGTCGAGACTACGAGGACGTAACAACAAAAACTTTCTCAGTATGTGTTTAGCTTTATGGAGAAACATTCCATCGTTTTTCTATTCACAAAGTTTAAAGCAAAGAAACAAACCCTAATGACCTGCACAGTGAATAAAAGAGTAAACCAGAAATGTGATTTGTCTGATCCGTTGTCGTTCGCGTTCGCGTCCTCGTTGCTTAAGGTCCATAATAAGTGCTTATTTCGTTTTCTGATTTTTCCTTTGCAGCTCGTGAACAGGAGGTGATACGGTTGACTCAGAAGCTTATTACTAGTATTACTACCGGCGACTATGAAACTTACAGGTACTCATTGCAGTTCAGGTTAGACCAGCCCTTGGGGGCCGCTTTTCCTCGCTATGCATTTCTCCGTCTGTACGTACTAGACTTCTCGGATAAGGACGTTAAACCGTAGGCCCGGACTCTCAAACCTCTACTTAGAGACTTAAAAGAACCCACACACATTTTTCACAAAGAGTAATGATCTCAGTGTTGTGTGGTCTTTCTGTTCTACTGAGAGCAGTTACGAAATATGAATGAATATGAGCTGTTGTAGCAGACCAGACAAGATTCCCAATAGTCGACTTTGGAAAAGCTTGTAAAGTGCACTATTGGTGCATATCCAAATGGAAAATGTGTTATATGAATCTGACGTAGAAGTAGTGATAGTGGTAATAGTAGTAGTAGTAGTAGTGGTAGTAATTGCCATCATCATTTGGCACAGATGGCGAGAGACAGCGTATCACCGAACGCCAGTAGTCACTGTCCCCCATGGCTATTCCCAGATCGTCAGGTGGTATATCTCTGCTGAGGACATCTGGAAATGTGAGCTTCCTGCACGTTGGTTTGATCTTCCATAATATTAGATCTTAGGCAAGCTGGTCTTTTACACAGAAACAGTGACCGGCAACCTGCGCCTGGCATTGGATCAGATGACTACTTAGTCAAGGCAAATCTCCGTATATCTATTCGAGGGTTGGGTGGTTTCTCCATGAGGTATTTTGGACTCTTCTCAGCAAAGTTGTGTAGCATCCGTCTACACGTTTCTGTAGTATTACTAATATTAATACTAGCAGTAGTAGTGATAGTAGTAGTTGCAGTAGTAGTCGTAGTAGTAGTAATAGTAATAGTAGCAGCAGTAGTAGTAGTAGTAGTAGTAGTAGTAGTAGTAGTAGTAGTAGTAGTAGTAGTAGTCGTAGTTGTAATAGCAGTGGTAGTGGTAGCAGCAATAATAGCAGCAGTAGTAGCAGTAGTACTAACAGTAGTGGTGGTAGTAGGAGTTGTAATCTTTATATTTGTATTAATTTTTATCTATTTTATAAATATTTGTTTATAGTAAACTGGTAGACCAACACTTGACTTGCTTTGAGCCGGTAACCAATGGAAATCTTGTTGAAGGATTGGAGTTTCACAAGTTTTATTTCGATAATTGTAAGTCCAGTTGTGCATAATTGAGTTGATACTAACAAGATATCACCCCTTTCCCTAACCCTGGTTTTATTCAATCACTGTTTTTATGTTGCAACCGTATCAAAGTTTTCCGGATCTTACAATAAGTCATATTTGATAAAAGTCATCACGAGTATTCCCAAATTATAACTACATTTTTATTTACTTTTTATGTGAAGTCGCGTGCCGCTGTTGGTCAAGAACGGTCACGTGATTTTATCAGCGGTAAAATATCGGTGTTAATTATCACCAACTAGTGGGTTGTTTTAAAGCCTGTATTCTGATTGTCCACGGTCCCAGAGGTCTGTTTTAAATAGTTCCTTTTAGGGAAAGTTTGTTTTTCTTTTCAAATGTGTTTTTACTAAGGAAATTTGTTCACTAAACTTCTTGTTATCCTATTGGTTGGGTAATATTAAAACAAATGGAGCTGTCAGCCTCATCTACTCGTACTTCATTCAGTCTATGCAAAGGACGAAAAAGCGAATTTCCGTTTTTCGAAACTGTGATGGGATTGTGTTAGCTTTAAGTTTCCGTTACGTTTCCGACGGTCTGAAGCGTACAAGATCTTTTTTTGACTATTTGGTCGCATTTCCGTCACAAATATGTGTGTGGAAACGCTCAGTTTCGTCCTGTGATGGCCTTGTGGTTCTTTCGTCATCGAGTTCTCGTTGTTGTATGCGGGTGGGTGAAGAAAATTGACGCAGGACTTCCCACCTGTTTGTTTCGTCCTCAAGTTCTAGTTGTTGTATACTACTGGGTCAAAAAATTGACGCAGGGTTTGTATGTCACCTGGTTTTTTCGTTCTCAATATATAAAAAAATTGCTTTATGAGGACTAAGAGAGACGCTTGTTAGCACCTTACGTCACAACATCATAATTCAACGTTCAATTCTTTTTGACAAACTGTAATCCTTTTGTGAAGCTAATTTTTAAACAGATATGCCTTTATGGAAATGAGAATGTCTCTGTTTGATAATTTCCCAAGAAATTCCATTGATAAACAGAGGGTGAACTTTCGACTTGACGTTGTGACGTCAGAGGCAACTGTTCTGAGCCCGCGATCAAAGTGCAATATGGCGCCCTACTGTAGGTTTTACTAACCCTTTTTGTAACGATTTTTGCAAAATATAGATCAGCGAATCGCTCTAAAGTCTTTATTTTTGGAATGTCTAATATAAGCACTTAAACATACCAAAAAATCATTTTGGAGTTCATCTTTCCTTTAGCAATTGCCAAAATAACGGAAGTCCAACCCAAAATATTGAAGGCAGGAGATTTGCGTCAGTGATCACGCTTGGGACTTTTATACCACCTGATAAGCACTAAGAACCCTCCATGCTTTTATTTGGATTTCACTCTTCAATCAAATGGAAACTGGGACTTGGTGTTATGTTGCGCCTTTGTCTTTTTGTCTTATTGTAGTCACGTGTAGGGAAACAAAAGGCTTAACAGTGTTTGACGCAATTACTGATGCTACTGTTGTATTGCAGTGTTAAGCAAGCGAGCAACACCGATAAACACGACCATTTTGTCACCTCATGTTCATGTCCTAAGTGACGAGTCTGCTTGCATCTGTTACGTTCGATTAACACAGTACATCTCCAGGTATCGTTGCTACAACTGCTTGATTGTTTGATCGATTGATTGTGTGATCGGTTGATTGTTTGATCAGTTCGTTGTTTGATCGGTTGATTGTTTGATCGGTTGATTGTTTGATCGGTTGAGTGTTTGATCGGTTGAGTGTTTGATCGGTTGAGTGTTTGATCGGTTGAGTGTTTGGTCGGTTGAGTGTTTGATCAGTTGAGTGTTTGATTGGTTGAGTGTTTGATCGGTTGAGTGTTTGATCGGTTGAGTGTTTGATCGGTTGATTATTTGATCGGTTAATCATTTGATGATGGGTTGATCGTTTAATCGATAGATTGTTTGTTTGGTTATTTGATCGAATGATTGTTCCCGTTTAGGCACTTGGCTTTGTTTATAATTATGTTGGATATCAAAAATGTTGTTTGTAATGGAACCAAATGAAACTTAGTTTATTATTTATTACCAAAAAAAGAGTACACAGTCGCAACTGTAAGCTCAGAGTAGAAGAACTTGTACTTACTGGTATTTAAGTACTGTTTAGAATGAATCTGCGTTCACTGTTGTCAGTAGCAATGAAACTGTCCTTTTCACTAACAGTAATGATCTTCTTCTTTAGCACTGGTGTCCCCTACACTATACAGAGAGAAGAAACTCGAGTGTGGCAGAGAAAGCGAGGACAGTGGTTGAATGTACACTTTCATTGCTCTTCACTTGGAGGTGGAGACAAAAGTTGAAATCAACCAGGCGTTTTCATGTTTTCCCTCCGCACTCGTTTGGAATGAGGAACGGGGTATTGTACGCTTCTGCCATAATTTATTGTTGTTTCACGTGCATTGGAGGAAAGTCGTTTTTACGAACAAACTAATACATCTCTCGTGATTCACAACTTTCGGCACGCTGTACACGAAATATTTCGTCTGCAGAATCGACTAACCGTATTCCTAGTATTTAGATTTGCGAGTTGCTGGAAGCGGACAAAAACATGAACATTTCAGAGCCCTGCGCTGCAGTTCCACATCAAAGTGGTCTTGTAGCCCGGTGGTGACGCAGACCAATGAAGAATAGCCAAAATTTGTTTCAATTGATGCATATTTAAGAATTCTAATTTAAGTAACTTTTGATTGTTATATTATAGTCTATAGATATATATACTCCAATTTATGAAAGAAAAAATGCAATGGCTTTGGCTTAAAGCCACCAAATAAATTTAGTATACTACTGATATATACATATAAAAATAAAATAATTGAAACCAGAAGTTGATAAGCTATAAGCTTTCTACAAAGAGACGTATATTTGAGTTTTAAAATTAATTGTAAAGGTCACGGTTTTGCTTTAATCATCTCCAGCTATAGTGTGGCCTTTAAATCATTTATAGGATTATAAACAACTAGTCTAGGTCTTAGGATTTTGTTTTATTTCATTTTATTGTACAAAGTGAATGAACC
>JANCMA020097028.1:0-2500 GCA_024336925.2 Zoanthus solanderi | reverse complement strand
CTAACTCCCAGTAAAAGCTGGTACTCTAATTGCCGACCTCGTAAGGATGGAAAGCCGAGAAAGCTTTAGTGGATTAAGGCCACACAAATGTTGAAATCTAGGTATAACCGGACATCGAATTTAAGAACTTTTGATTTACGGCAAAAATTGCATCAAAACCCAATGATTTTTTAAAACAAAAGAAAAATACTACAAATTTTAAATCAAACGAGGTTTCCACTAGCCTGTAACGTAGACGAACTAAACACTGTAAAGTACGTCTGCTAATCAGCGCAACTTTTTGTGTATTGGACCTCCCACGAAGTATTCAAATTCGAGTAGTCAAATTTGATTGGCTTTTTCGCCATAAATAAGTAATTTGTCCGAAACGAATTGAAAAAAAATCTAACCGGAAATGAACCTGCTATGATTATCCAATGAAATTTTGCGTTCTATGCTAAATCTATGCAACCAATCAAGTTTGAGTACTTCGTGGGAGGTCCAATACACGAAACGTTGCAACCGTACTCAAAAATTTGCCGTACTCAAAATTCAAATTTTGCACAATTTTTGGGTTGTTGAAATGGCCGAGTTCGTAAGATTTGCAAAATACAAAGAGACGAAATTTCAGATTATAAATTGCGCATACTTTAGGTATCCTGCTGATGAACAGAAACTGTTTTGCTATTTATTTTCACAAACACAATATGTTTATATCTGTTTAAGCACAATTAGTAGAAAATTGCCTTTTTTAAATCTTAAGTAAAACAGTTTTATACTATAACTTTATTAGTTTCGTTATATTAAAGGGAGGCTGTATTTGATATGTTGAAGTGCATATATTTCAGATACAAAAAATTTAGATTTTAGAGCGATTCGCTAATCAGTATTTTGAAAACATAGTTACAAAAAGGGCCAATAAAACCTTCGGGAGGTCACCATATTGCACTTTGATCGCGGACTCAGAACAGTTGTCTTTGAGGTCACAACGTCAAATCGAAAGTTCGCGCTATGTTTATCGCTGAAATTCTTAGCGAAATTTTCAAGTAAAAACGTTATTTTTATTTTATAAAGCTAAATTTAATTACAAATTACTTTCACAAAACGCACACAGTTCGTCAAAAAAATGGACAGTGGCATTTGTGACGTCAAACTACCAACCTTGTTAGATCGCGGGCTCAAGTATGATGTCTCGCTTAGTCAAGAACTAGCACATTTTGTTATTTACTTGTAAGGACATGAATCGAGGAATCAGAATTAAAAACACATTTCTGTAATCCCAAACAGATGTAGTTTAACATATCAAAAACCAATTTGGGGGTTCAGCTTCCCTTTAAAGCCAACGGCGGCGTTGCACAGTTGGCCTCCCAGCCAAAAGGTCCCAGGCTTTACCGAGAATCGAATCTTAAGTAAACCAAAACTGACTCAAGATTCCATTCCTTAGGGAAAGGTAAACGAGTACCAGCGTCTGCTGGGAGCTAACCTGCGATGGATTAGTATCCTGTCCAGGGGGAATCAAAGACTCATAAGCGCCAACCTGGACGGCATCAGTATCCGTGTGCTGAAAGAAGCTCTACCAGCAATATCTTCAAGTCTCGTGCATATCTATAATACTAGCATCAGTAATGGCGTTTTTCCTGCTGCTTTTAAAATAGCCAAAGTATCACCACTCCATAAGAGAGACTCAACACAAGAGAGAGGTAATTACCGTCCCATATCTGTTCTACCTATACTTTCCAAACCACTAGAAAGACACGTAGCATCTGCTTACTTACAGTTTCTGATCTCGAATAACCTACTATATAGTAACCAGTCCGCTTACCGCCCACATCACTCATGTGAAACTGCTCTACTGAATATCTCCGACAATTGGTTGAAAGCCATGGACAACAGTGAACTTGTTGGTACTGTCTTTTTAGATCTTAGTAAGGCCTTCGATTTAGTTAACCATGACATTTTACTTGCAAAACTTGACAAATATCATACTGGAACAAATACAATGAACTGGTTTAAATCATATTTAACAGGCCGCTCACAGGTTGTATCCGTTTCTGGTGCATTATCCAGCCCTTCAAATCTTGATCTCGGGATACCACAAGGTTCCATATTAGGACCAATTTTGTTTTCTATTTATATAAACGATTTACCCCTCTTGTTAAAGGACACCGAAGTCGCCATATATGCCGATGACACCACGATCTGGTCGAGCGGAACTAATTGTACAGATATTCAAAATACTCTTAATGATAGTCTAGACAAGGCCAACAGTTGGTTTAAATTGAACAGGATGATACCAAATACAAAGAAGACCAAACACCTGCTAATTGGTTCTGTTCAAAAGCTAAACCATAGCAGCGAGACTACAATGGAAATTTATATTGATAATAACAAACTTGAGGAAGCGACAGGAGAAAAGCTACTCGGAGTCGTTATTGACTCAAATCTTTCATGGAATTTACACATTGACTATTTGATTAAAAAATTGAACTCTAGAATATGTCTCCTTAAAAGAGCAAAGGCT
>JANCMA020096927.1:0-15061 GCA_024336925.2 Zoanthus solanderi | reverse complement strand
AGATGATGCCGAAACGTCGTGTCAATTTTACTATTTTACGTTATGTCTGCTCCTGTGTGAGCAAAGCTTTATTGATTAATATTTTTTTAGCGTTAAAAATTTAGTTTAACTTAAATTCCAAAAACGGTGTCCGGGATTTTTGATAGCATGCGACACTTAAAAATTTTTAGAGCTGATTCAACAAACTTTTACATTTCGAAGACGTAAATGCTTAGATTTAACTTTGTAGAATAAAAACTAAATTGAATTTTAAGATTTCTTTATACCGTTATAGAGTTTATTATACAAACTATCATTGTGCCAAATTTTGTGGCGATAGGTAAAAAACTGATTGAGTTGTAACTTTTCATATAGCCCCACGTAGGGTTAAAATTTGTTTCCAGAAAAACGCATTTGAAAGAACAGTCAACTTGTTTGGCTACTTCCAGTAAAACTTCCACTTGAAATATCTTAAGAACCAAATTCGCATTTGAAAAGATATTTCTTAACTTTGAAAGCTGCTTTTAAAGACAAGTATTTTCTATCAAAAAATAAAATTTGATACATTTGTTTTGTATTTCAGTGTACCATAACCTTAACCTAGGGTTAAAGTTAACCGGCTTTTGAAGAGTAACCAATCAGAATGCAAAACGTGCAATAGTACTCTAACTTATCAAGTTTACCTGCAGTAGTTGTACAATGCATTTGTGACAAATACGTTGAATACGCAACTTAGTACTGATATTTTTCGTATCCCATGCTTTAAAAAATACGCCGGCAAGTTATAAGTACTTCATTCCCTGCGCGGAAAGCAAAGAAATAAAACCGCGGCAGTTTTTCGGCTAAAAGTTTTAATCTTGGATGAGCACCGACTGATGAATCTAATACGAAATAATTGCAAAAATTTATTACTGATCATGGAGAGTCATGATACTAAAAAGGACAACAAAGACAATCCATGTTATTCGCAAGTAATAACGGGAAAGCCGGCTAGACAACTACACGCTGGATACCGCACAATACTTAACGATGATGAATGCTTACTGCCTTCTTAAAAGAGTTCTTGAACATTTAAGCGGAATATTATTTTGTTCCAGGGGTGTAGCCAGGGGGATTGCAGGGGTTCTGGAACACCCCCTCCTCTCACACCTTGATATCTCACTGTGTCAATTTTTAGAGTGACCTATCTGCGATACTTATCACTAACCAAACAGCTTTTGGTGATTTGGAAACTCCCTCTCTAAAAAATGCTGGCTATGCCCCCGTGTTCTTCTATCACCCTTGTACCCCTTCTTCTACATTTAAAAATCTTTCCCGCCTTTCACTTCAGTCACAGATTGAGAGAAAATCTTGATATTAAAGTGACAATTTTAATGGTTGTATTTTTCTTTATTTTGCACTTAAATCTACTATTTTATATCGTCATAATTTTTATTGTTGCTAATATTGAGAATAGACTAAACCAAAACAGCTGACACTGAAACACGACTATTTCTAAACCCTTTACAAACTCCTTTTTTTGGAAGTCAATTCAATACAAACTACTTTAATGGCTCCGGAAAAAGGAGAATATGGAAAGGTTACCCGAGTTCATGGCCGAGTCCCACTTGTACTTAATCTTAGAACTTTCTAAGAAGAGGAATTATCAATAAGCTTATTTCATGAAAGGTCTTGAATATCTTCAGTGACACATCAACGACTTCCATCTTTATTATATTTCTGATAATAGTGGAGGAATATTAAGGAGTAAAACTATCAAGCTATAGAAAAACGTTCAGTGTACATTATTTTAGTAAAGACCACTTAAGCTGGTCTTTGGCTGTTTGTAGAACCTAAAAAGGAAATAAAAACCTGTTAGTTCATCTACAACCAGATATCCTGCAATCATCATTTAAACTGTTTTCAACCACAGAATATGATCGCTGTGACGCAGAGAATAAAGTACATTACTTCAATAAACAAATTATACATTTCAATATAAATATGAGTTTATAAGACATGTTTCTCCACTTTCCTCAGTGTTAATCCAAGTGTGTGTAAAGTACACAATATATAACAGGCTAAACAAATTAATTGTATTAACAATACAAATAATATAAAAAGAAGCCTATTAGAGCCTGCTCACATGAGGCAAGATATCTTGGGGGAGGGGGGGTAGGAACATCTTGGTTTCTCTACATTTTTTCCACGTTCCAGTCATTCGTTTCACATGAGGCTGAGACAACTTGGGGGCTCAGATATCTCAGTAAGATCAGTTTTTCTCATGTGAACCACTGAGGGAAAATTTCATCCCTACCCCTCGAGATAACTCACCTCACGTGAACAGGCCCTTTGAATGAGAGCTTAATGATGAAACGCTAATCTTCAGTTATTAAGCGAGGGCTTTTCCCAGAGGATGTGCAGCACTTGAAATGTGTCATTTCTTTACTGAAATCTGCCTCATTGTCATCCTTTAAGAAATCTTACATTACATCAACACTAAATATAAATATAAACTCAGAAGGTCAAAAAATATTATAGTAGGTTTTATAATTGTACTAAAACAGGAACTCATCATCACCATTAAATCCATTTAACACCTAGTAGAACCTATTTCCAGTCCCCTTCAGTACATACAACCATGAATCAAAATGGCAGAAATGTCTCAAATTTAACAACTGTACTATAGAAAGACTTTATATACGAACTGCCATGTGACACATAGGATCTAAAGATCAATCATCCAAAAATAGATACAGGACTAATGAATGAAAGACCGATGAACAGATGTACTATGTGAAAATTAACTTGTTAGTGAACCAATAGGATGAGGAGTTTGAATCAAGCCAGAATCTGCAACTGTAGACAGCTATTTTATCCTTATTGGGACTTTCCAATATGGAGTACTGTTTATCCATTTTTGGATGATAGATCTTTAGATCCTACATGTCACACTGGGTTTCGTGCATGGTCTTTCTACAGTACACTCCATATCAGACAGTCTGTAGGTCTTCATAAATCTGATATGCTATTTCTTTCGAATTATGGTTTGGCTATGTGTTTTTCTACAAGATGGTTTTTTGTTATTGCCAGGCAGATACGATGTGATGGAGTCGACACTGAGTTACAGCTTCTGAGTGTGAATAAATCATTGACATTTGTGTTGGTGTTTTTTTCTTTTGCAACACCGTACTGACAAGTCCCTGCAGTCCCTGTTATAACAGGGTTCAGTTTACTGTATTTTCCATTTAATTAATGCATAAAATAAAATAAAACACATAACAGTTCCCCAAGACCTTAAATCTGATAAAGTTAGCAGATGTCTGATTTTAAAAAATGATGATTGACATATTAACTGACAGTTGTTCTTAAGCTGTAACAACCTTGACAGCTTTGCAAGAAATTATTTTTCAAATTTAAACTCAAAGCCAAAAACAGTGGAAAAAACCTATATATCAAGGAATACAAATAGTCTTGTGTTGTTTCAAAATGTGAATGACAATTGTACTCACTTGTGCTACTGTCTGTTCAGTGATTGGTACGTCTTCCATCTACAATAATGAGCATTCAGTGTTAGCAAAACAGATCTTACAGTGTAAAAAGTATTCTAAACTCTCTCAAACGATGTGGATTGTTAAGACATTTTTACTGTTTAACTAAACAGGAATGTAGAATTTCTGAAAAAGCAAATACTGTAATCTTATATCTGGGAATAAACTTTTGATTAATGATCAGCTCTTCCTTTTGCGACAATACTTTGAAATTGAAGAGCATTGCATCAGCTTGGTTGATGACTACCATTGAAATGTAGCTGAGAATTCTTTTTTTCCATCAATGCAATACACAAGACAAAACTTAGAAAATCCACATGAACAGTGAACACTATTGGCTATTAACTTGAGTGCTGTTTTTATTACCTTCATTGCAACTCTTTGGACTATGGAACTTGAATCAGCCTCCAGGATAACTCTGAAGTGAAAAAATTAAATTGAGAAAATGGATATAGTTGATGGGTAGAGACTTAGGATGGGTAAGGTTTATCTTATAATGAGTGTATTGCTGGCAGTGTTAGGAACTTTCTGTATTATTTCACCAAGGCCTGCTGTTTTGTAAATCATATTGCCTGTTGACTGATCAATAATAATCTCAAGTTTGGAACCGAAACCTGTATAAGCCTCAGTTCCTATCTTGAAGAGAACAGGAATTTAAAACCAGAAAGTGAATCGAGCTTGGAGGCAAATTATAATAGTTTCAAATCTCAAAAGCCAAGCTTTAGCTTCAATGCAACAAAAGGATAACATGCAATTAATTATTATTTTGTTAATCAACTAATAAAAAAAGTAGTGCAAAAACAATGCAAGTGCCTCTAAATCAACATTTTTATAAATTCTCTTGGTCATTTTAAAGATACGAACTCATAAAACTTGCAAGAATTTAGAATCTGATTGAAAATCAGTTGCATTGTTTTTGCACCAGTGTCTTCAGTCTTTAATCTTACCCTCCATCAACAATCTCATCAATGGCCAGGAGAACACCATCAAGATTGTCCATAAGAGCTCTTTTCTCTACATTTTTTCTCAGCATCTGACTGACAGCCTCATACAAAGCGTTTAACACACTTACTAGAATCAACTATGACAGAGAAAAAAGACATGCAGTATATCTGGTAATCAGGAAGTCAATCAAATTAAAGTAAGGCAAACATAGGGTTAGACACTGCATTTGAACACACTTTAATAACCTTTCATTCACAATAATACCACAAAGTGTACTTATTGTATGTAAAGTTTATGTGTATTTTTTAAATAAATTATTTAAAGAAACTGTATTTCACATATATTGCTCTCATATTCTTTACAGAAAGTTGGATAATGGCAGTGAATAAAGAACTAGAATTGACTATAAGGCAGATTAAGGTGGTTTGGTCATGTAAAGAGATGCAGTGAAGAAATGCAGGGATATAGTTGCTGTAAGGAGCTACAAATAAAGGGTAGACCTTAAAGACTTGGTAACCACTCATGGATAGTGATATAAGATCTCTAAAGACTGATCGGCACTTGTAAAATCAAACCGAGTGGAAGATAGCCATTAAGAAACCTGTCTAACCCATGCAAGCATGGAAAATAGACCTTTAAAATGAGAACATATGAATAAATGAAACAAGGAAAATACTTTTTTGACCAAAATTCCATAAAGCCAAAAAGAGATCACTTTTGCCTATGGGTAACAGCTGCTTCTGATGATTATAGTTTCACTGGAGTATTTGTTCTTTCCCTACCTCGTTTTCATTTGAAGCACCCATTACATAAAAGTACAGGTCAACATTACTTCTGTAGACACAGGTCATTCCATCTAACATGATTATTTCAGCTGAAAAGAACAAGCCAAACAAAAAACAAAACATTTACTTAAAAACAAACAAATTACAAAAAACTAATAAACAAAATATATATTTAAGACTGTTTTTTAACATACCAGGGTTGTCACTAAGATTTGAAGTTGGCAAAGATATTCTGAAAGTAGATGGCACATATTTAATCGTTCTTTTTCTTAATCCATTTTTGTAATGACAACTTTTTTTCCGCTTATCTCTGCCACTTTCCAGCCAGAGAAAATGTTTAAATAGCCAGCAATATCGCCGGTGGCCAGCACTTATTGACAACCCTGCATACATATCTTTCTTTATTGCATTATCTTAATCTGCATCACTATATAACCATCTGTATTGTATTGTATTGTTATAATTATTGTCTCCCTATTTATCTCTCACACATTCACTCTGACAAAGGACTACAGTCCAAAAAACGTCAGTTTTCACAATTATATTCACTATGGTGTAAAACTTATAAATTCATCAAATTGTTTCTATTGAAACACTGGCGCAGCATCTTATTCATGACTGTTTATAAATGAGAGTCCAAAATGTTAGGAGTTTAATAGTCTTCTTTGCAACAGTGTCTAACTTAAATCTTTTACAACTGTTTCTTTAGAAACACCGGCCTAGCTTTTAATCAACATGGTTACAATCTGCTTCATTATCATACAAATTTGGGTAGCAAAAGAACAAAGATAACTACAACATTTGAGTTTAAGACTTGATAAGACAAACAAAGTGACAAAACACTTGGGTTTCGCAATACTCCAATAGCTTCTCTAAAGCTCTGAGAAATTTGTATACTGTAGGAAACTAATGCATACAAGCTCTATCATAACAAAATACCATTTGCTCTATGAGTTTTGTTGAAGAGATTCTTTTCAAATGCCTTTTGTTCCTTGACTGTGGGGTAGGTATCATCATAGTACTAAAACAAAATGATCAAAGATATGATGATCAAAATCAAAATACTCTTACACATGACTAATGTGCTAAATAAAGTATTTCACTAACTAGTGAACAAGCTACAAAAGAATGAATACTCACTTTCGCTAAAACTCTTTCTCCATCATTATCTAGAATAGCAACTGCCTTCACTGTGTACATAGAAGCTTCCTTGATTCACATGCAAATAAATATTATGTATCAATTCGTTAAAATGACGATTTTCATCCACAAGTATTATTTTACAAACATTAACAATTCTAAAAACTTAACCTACGAGAGAAACTATTACCCAATTTTTTCTCGTTAACCTAAACTAAAGTTTTTTTTTTCTCAGAGTATAACTATAATTCCGAACTTGTCTAAAAGAAAATTAAACGGACTTGAATGGTAGTTTCTTTAGCCTCTAGTAAACATGTTAAAATATTAAAACTAATCTTGAAAACTTCAGACGTCTATAGTGAAAAGACCAAACTGTTTATTCAGTTAGAATAATCTTGAAAGTTTTAAATTGTAAGATCTATTTAAGAAACTCTTACCAACAACCCTGTCTCCATCTTGGATTTGGTGACGTTTACTCTTCGCGCACGCAAAGCATACTGGCTTTAATGCGTTCCATTTTTTTTTTTCACTGCGCGGTCGTGAGTGCACGGGCCCTGATAAAAAGAACCTAGTTCCAACTGTTCACGTATTTCTTGTTAGTTCCCTACGTGTGCTCTGATTGGTCAAAAACCCATGTTTTATCAGAGAACAAAAATGGCAAAAGCGTGTTTTATTGTTTTTCACTACTCGCGGCGTGTGGAATCTATATTATAAAGCAAATGGAGAAGCCTCAGTCGTAATTTACACTGAAATAAAACGACAGCCATTTCAGAATATGAGGGAAATGTAGAAAACACGAGCAGCAGGCAGGTTTTTTGCCGCTCTCGAGTGGAGGATCATTGCAAAACATACATCCGTTTGAGTATATGTCACAAACCAATCACATTCTGGTATTTGCTTTCGCTAAGTCAAGCATTTTCTACACAAGTCAATCAAAATGCCTATTGCTCTGAAAACTACGTGTACGAAAAAAAAGATTTATGTCTGTTGATTGTTGCATAAGAACTCGCACTTTAAGCCCTGCCAATACAAACCTGGATATTTTATGCGAATCGGCTTTCCATTAACACAAACTTAGCGAATCCGGACCGACTGAATCGCAATATAAAACCGCACTTAGAATGCATTTTATCCGTCTACCAGGGACCCTTGTTCGTCGGCAGGACAAATATTCTATGCGGTTTCGGCTTTCTTCGCATTTATTTTGGCATCGAATATAGATAAAATTATAATACAAAGTACACAACCAAACTGCATGTATACCATTGATAATAAAATATGGATACATTTTTTTAAAAAAAAAACTTAGTTATTCTTATAATTCTTTTTCAACCAACTGAACTCAAAACATGCAGTCATTAAATAGCGCCTTTTTTAGGGAGGGCGTGGTTGGCGCAGTGTGACCACAAGGTCCCCAGTTCGATCCCCGGCGCTGCCAAGATCTGATCTGATTTGTGCGACTTTCTTTTCAGCCTAAGCTAACTCATCTTTCCATCCTTCCGGGGTAGGTAAATGAGTACCAGGGTCTGCTAGGAGCTAAGCTGCGATGGATTAGTGTCCCATCCAAGGGGAGTCAAAGACTCCCATCCGCTTAACACTACAGAAACCGGAGATAAGCGCCGGCTACATGGGCCACTTGACTCGTAAAGGATTTAGCTTTTTCAGATGAATAACAACATAAATGACAAATCTCACCATCATATCAGTACTACCTGATCAATACAAGTTACGCATTAAAAAGGGATAGGGGTGTGAGCCGTTTCAATAAATTTTTCTTTCCCAAGGTGGATAATTTGCTTATAAAGCTTGCCTACAGAATCAAGGGATTTGAAAAACGGTAAAAAAGAAGTTCGATATTTGCAGTTTTAAAAGGAATCCACTCTTTAAAAGAACGTTTAACGTAATTTTAAGAATTAAAGTAGCTGTTATATTTTAGATCTTTACTGTTGATAGTATGCATAGTTAATAACTACCCTGTATAAGGGAGGTGAATAGTGGTGGATATATACCTGGAGGTATATATAAGGGAGGTGAATAGTGGTGGATATATACCTGGAGGTATATATAAGGGAGGTGAATAGTGGTGGATATATATACCTGGAGATATATATCTAGCGCTACCCAGACCCCAAGGGGGATAGTTGTTTTAATATTTACCAAAATAATTGGATAAAAATGCACTTTGTTTCAAAGAAACAATACGATGTAAACCTTTTTCTCCTTTAGGAACGCGCGCTTCCTGTCATTTTGACTTCCGCCTCAAAATCATTTTGTTGTCTCGGAAATTGCAAGATATGGGAGCCAATCAGCGAGCACAAAAATAAAATTTGGTTGCTTTGGTAAATAATAAAAGCTTTTATTAACTTGGATGGAAGTAATAAGATATAAAATGTTTTACTAAAAACTTTTAAAAGGAAAATAGTAACACAAGAAAACGTTTGTTCTTAAAATACAGAAAATTTGACGGTGTACTTAGTTGACTTTGAAAAAAGTCCCGCCCCCTTGACTGGGGACTGCGTGAAATAAACGTTGAAATTCAAAACACTGATAGGTGCTTACAAGCCTCGAACCCGGCAGAAACGAGACCTAGGAAGTGTGAACGTCTGCTTATTAAAATATGTCTTTATTAATTTTCATGTGCGCCGGTTCAATCTTTAATATGTGTTTAATATGAGAATAGATTTAACAATACAAAAATGAACTATTTTAAAATAAAGTAATAATACTTACACTGACTCTTTGTTTAATGTTGTCAAATTTTAAAAATATGATTTATTTATTTATTTACTAAAAAAAAAATATGTCGGAGAGAAAAGGCCAATTTTGTCGTACACAGAAACAAGTGAACAATTTTGGTTTTCCATCCGCACCGTAGATCAAAGAAGGTCACATCTAAAACTAAAAACCAAAACTAAAAGATAAAACATGAAAACTTAAACTGGATTTTAATAGCCCGGAATATTGAAGCTCTTTCGGCTTGTTTTAGGTTTAGCAAAAAGGAAAAAAAAATACTCCTAAATTATAGTATGAATATTTCATTACATATTTGGTTTAAAATATTGGAATTGGATTTGTTGTGGTAATTTAAACAAGCTCAGTAATGCCACAATGTCGATAAGATATTAAGAAAAAAGAATTCGTAACTACATCACTACAGATGGCACGTTATATAATTACTTGAACCTTTAACATTTTATAAATGACTGCTCGTTGATCACCTGGCAAGCACCAATCATTTGAGCGGAGGTTTACCTGCTCAAACACACAAAGAGACATATTTAAATCCGGTCTTCGCCTGGACATCAACTTTGTGTACTTAGTTTTCTCCGACCAAGCTAATAAGGCTCAGTTTCAAAGACAGCTACTAAAGTAAAACGAAATGATTTCATGCGTTAATTTGAAGCTGAAAGACACGGCAGCTCTTACAAAATTATTTATTAACATTTCCATTGATTCGACCCACGCGACAAGCAAAACATCAACTTTTGCATAAAAAGTGTAAATGAAAACTAAAGGCTGATTGCTTTATTACATCAGCAGAAGTGGCAATTCAACAAAGCAACCTTCATCTCCACGACTTCATTTAAAAATCTGAAGCTTACAAATGCATGGAGCTCGTTGGACAATGAACAATTCCGTAAATGGTACAATGGTTGTATGCGAAGAAACCCTTGGAAAAGCATTCAAGATCGGCGGTTTGGTACTCATGATCTTCTTTTTGACATTCGGAGTTCTGGGAAACTCTTTGGTTTGTATCTCAGTAATGAAATATTCTTTCCTACAAAAGCTTTCCAACTACCTTGTGTTTAGCCTTGCCGTTTCAGATATCTTGGTTAGTTCGAGTGTTCTACCTTTTGATGTAGTCTACTGGGTAAACTTTCCTCGTTGGACATTGGGAAGTTATATGTGTAATCTTTGGAACTCGCTGTTCTTCTTCACTCTGACGGCGTCGATTTTTAATCTGTTGGCTATAAGTGGGGATCGCTTCGTTGCGGTGGTCTTTCCGTTAAAATACCAACACTGGATGACACTCGAGACGACAAAAAGAGTTCTCGTTATAGTTTGGTGTTATTCTACGATAACTGGTGTATTGCTTTTCATTTTCCTTGAGCCACCCAGGGGAGAGGTCTATACTTTTGATTTAAAACCTAGTTTTTACTCCTTTCTCTTGTTTGGTAACGTGCTTTTCCCCTTCAGCGTAATGGTAATTCTGTATTCAAAAATTTACTTTATTGCAAAGAAACACGCACGAAAAATTGCAACTGCAAGTATACCGCAAAACTCTTCACAAACCCGACTTAGTTCAATTTTGTCCCGGGAACTGAGAATAGCAAGAACTCTTGGAATTGTGCTCTGCTGTTTCGTAGTGTGTTGGCTTCCATTCTTGATTATAAACATAAAAATTTTGTTGGACGAAGGAGTAGAAAGCTGTGAAATAGAAATTTTAGATACTGTGTTATGTTGGTTAGCATATATGAACTGCTTATTCAACCCTGTTTTGTATGCGTTTATTAGTCAAGAATTCAGACGGGCATTTCACCGCACTTTGTTCTCTTGGAAAAGCAACTTTATACAATTTATTCCCCGGCGGGAGACGCCATCAAAAGAGCAGACGCACATGAAAAAAAGGGGCGGAGCTACGAGTGGCGACAACTTTATTAACACCGGATAAACAGTTTGACTTTCTCCGAGAGCAAACGCTAAAAATGTCAACTTCATAGGCTAAACAGCAATGAGATTAACAGATTGGAATAATTTAACTACCTGTACAATGCTTATACTCGCAAACGGCAGTTCTTGGCAAAGAGTAATAATATAAAAACTTTAAATTAGAAAACGTTAGAGAAAGGTTGTAACAAGTATTGCCTACAGCGACCATTGAGAAGGGAAGTTGTTTCGAAAAATGCCTATATAACAAAGATTTAAAATTTTTCTTTGAATTTCATGCGTTTTTGGCGTCACAGATTAAATGTCAAAAATGTTTATACTTTTGCAACTCTACCTGCCAAAAAAAAAACAATAAAAAACTACTACAAAAACTCTCCTTAAACAATAGAATACACTTCAGTTAAAGAACAATTTTTGTTTCAAAACTCGCAATAGCAACAACTGAACAAAATAACCTGTTGTCATTAAATCGCTTTTTCTAGAAGCGACCTTTTTCTTTTCTTCCTTGTTTTTCAAAAATTTAAACGTTATTTCTCCCAAAGAATGTAAAGCAGCATTTTCGAGGAAATCTTTGAATAAATAGATATTAATAAAGTGAAACGAACTTGGTAAACTCTCCAAAGCGTCAGTAATTAATTTTTGCACTTCCACGTTAAGGATTTAATCAGTTTCTAAAACGCATGTTTTAAAATGATAATCACCGCTGTTTGTGTCATATTTTCAATTTTAATTAAAGTATTTTGGACTTTCTCGGCACTCGGCATATACATAATTAACACTTCTAAAAACCTATTACTTTGCTAATCAAAAAGCATGTGAAACAGCGATAAACCTTTTTAGATTACTAAAATCTTCGTCCATACGAAATGCATAAAATTCAGAATACTACAAAGCTGAACAAATATAAGTATCCGTCTTTCCCAGTCACTCTAGTGTAAAAGAAACACAGTTCGATTATATGGTAAATGTTAAGTAAAAATGCTGCTAAGATATCCAGTCAGAAGCCACTCTCGGCATAGTTCACCACCACACCCCATCTTCTATAAGACATCGACTCCCCACCATTATAAGTTATTAATTCAAGACTGGGTAGATTATAAAATGTTATCACGTTAAGGTTTCTCTTATCATACATATAGATAATATACAAAAAAAATAATAACAACAACAACAACAACAACAACAATAATAATAATAATAATAAATACTTGATGACAAAGAGGCTTTTTAGTATAATGTTAAACTTAAGAATCCTAACTTTTAGGAAGCAAACCGGTTGGCTAAAAGCGTGGGATAACCGAGGGCAACTGCATGTACTTTTTGTAGTAGTCCGTATCGGGGATTTGAACCCGGGTCATCCGCATCCGAATCCCCGACTCAGACAACTGAGGTCTCCACACCGTATATATAAGCAGTATATTATGAATAAAGTGATGAACTAAGGTAAAACTTTTCAAAACGTTTAAGTTAAAAACAGTATACATGCATCTACTCGGGTTTTGAAACTGATAGTTTAAGCTACCTACTACAACATTTTTTAAAAATTTTTCAATGAATAAAAATTTTCCAATGCTTGAATTTGTTGCAGCCACAGGCGGCAGTATTTTAAATATCTAGTTCCACGGCAACTGACCATTCTCGATACGTTTACAAATGGAGTGGTGCTGTATTTTTAGATATTGGCATGATAGCGGACTTGGCTGTTAATGGTGCTGAACTTTTCTATTGTTATAACGACTGAAGGAATACAGTATAAAAGCTTACAGCCTTGTTTCGGGGCTGTAACCACGAAAAGAACGATAAAAAGAACAAAAAAATCAATACAAAATAAAGCTAACTAAATACAAAGTAAAAGCAAGAAACAGACTCCATTCCCTTTTGTTTCATGTTTATCATTCAGTTTTAGTGAAACTTCCAATTTACATTATTTCAATATAATTTAATAATTTTGAAAACTGTTATCTCTCGATGCAATACACAATCTGAGAATAAACAACATTGTCTTGTTTTTGGACGCTAATTTATGAGTTCATTTGTTTTTAATCATTATCTTTGAAAACAGTATAAATAAATAAATTGTCTCTCAATTGGCCAATAATAATTGATATAGCGCCGAGAACTATTAAAAGTTAGTAAGTCTGGCCCTCAACGCAGTTGACTGCTCCATACTCTCGACACTTTGTCTGAAAAAAACATAAGAAACACGATATCAATGACTTTGGCTCTTCACCTGTATTGTCTAATTTACATTCTTGGAAATTCAAAAATGTTGTCTTATTTCTAAAACGTTACAAAGTAGTTTTTCCGAGTTCGGCTAACGAAGAAATAGGAAGACTTTTGAAGAATTCCGTGCCAGCAAAAACAAAATAAAGCAAAAACTTTTGGAATGGTACGTACCTCAAGGTTTCTAAGAAATGTTTTTTATGAAAAGTTATGCTCAGTGAACACTGTAAATCAAGCACTGACAAACATTTCATGAAGAACAAAGTTTGCCGCTGCCATTTTCAAGTATACAATTTTTACTTTTCTCTCTATTAACTTGAACTTAAAACATTTTTTATAATTTTGTCCAAAGCCAGTTGTCGTACCTTCTTCATTCGACAGACTTTCTTTTAGACTGAGATGGTTGTAAACTTTGTTCGGCAGAACCGCTTGCTTAGCATTCAAATTTTCATTTAACTACAGTTGCAAACGGCGGGCATTTCATTTGATTTTCTTTAAGTTGTAAATCGTGCCGACTTCCGGTCGTTATGTAAAACTGAAATGGAACTGAATGAAAATCTGGGTATAATTCTCGGGATTCGAAGGTTTTAAAAAGCTCCTTAATTTAATAAAACAACTATTTCATTCGCGCTTGTTTCATATGAGATTCCTTTTCTACCATCTAATATGCAATGCGAGCTCATGGAATATTTGTTAAATATATTACATTCAAACCAAGTATGGAAAAAAAACTAAGAAACTATCGAAGTAACCCGGATATTTTTTCCAGGATCGTATTTTTTGTTGAGCCATCGGGAACACATGGCAAATACGAGGTTTAACTGACTAATTGCTGAATACTAAAAGCTTAAAGCCAATCACATCTCCAGTTCTATCAGCCGCATCTCTCAATCTTAACCAAAACTTTGAAAAAAGTTTAACTACTTCTGCGAAACGCCATTTTTTGGATCTTCAAGGAGCTCAGGCAAGACTTTCATACTTTGATTTTTTTTCAAATTTAAGAACTTTCCGGGATTTTCAGAGACCGTGGGATACACCTGTGTAATACTTACTTGTCCTGATAGAAGAAAATATAGCCCATATTACAACGGCTATAACGAACTTCGTGTTCCGAAACCTACAAAAAAAAGCGTTATATATATATAAAATTAAGTGATAAAATACTCATTGACTATACTGCAACCCTTGGTGAAACGTTTAAGTAGTCGCCGCAAGTAGTGCAAAGAGCTAACGTTTGTGTAATATACTTTTTAAATATTTCTTTTTTTAAGAAAAATATACTGAAATACGTCGGCAAGTATGTTAATGATGCAAGTGGTTTATTCAACTCTAGATCTGGATTGAAAAGTTTGATCATCGATTTAAGGAAAGCTAAAGTTTCATTCCAATTCAAATTGCTTACACTTTTACTTTCGGTGATGATAAAAACTTTTACAATTAAGAAATAAAACATGTTCTCTGTGCTTTCATAGCCTGGTGAAAACCGAGGCGAACGTTTGGGAGAATTCTAGAGCAGATCAGCTGTACTGGAATTCTCACAAACTTTGCCGAGGTTTTCATCAGGCTATGAGGGAATGGAGAACATGTTTTATTTTTTTAATAAAACTATTTTTTCCGTCTTAACAAAGAGAAAGATGATAAACGAAGCGCATATGAAAATGTCAATTCTCACAACACTTGCAGACAACTAATCATATCGCTCACGTCATTTCAGTGCTTCATAGCGCTGGTTGACCATTTAAAAAGCACGTACTGCCCAAATTACTTATAAAAACTTTTTAAACTCAGAGT
>JANCMA020096818.1:0-15061 GCA_024336925.2 Zoanthus solanderi | reverse complement strand
CCTTCCCTTGCAGGCTAAGACCCAGCATTTTCTTTATTTCTAAAATATATTTATTGTTTAGTTTAATTTAATTTTTTTTGAGGGGGAGTTATTCTTGTTTTTGTTAAGCAAAAACTATTTGTTCTTTTAAAAGATGTGAGAAAAGTTCCAAAAATGGTTGAGATGGGGCAGGCTGACTAGTAAAACAGAACAACCCTGCACAACCCTGCTAGTCTGAAACAATTTTCTTTCAAGACAATCGAATGTTTCTTGTGAAGATTTTTTTTTTTTTACTAAGCTGTTACTACATTTGATTTTAGAATGCCAGCAATCCAGAGAATAGTGTTTATGACTTGCATGCAATTCCAAAGCAGATTGATAGCAGTAACCCCGATGGTGAGCATTATGAACAAAACTTTATCTGTTTTATCCATTATATATACTTCCAGTATATAGTAGCCTACTAATGAATGGCTTTATTTAAGCATTTTAGCCTTTTGGTCTGTTAACATTTTAGAGTTTCATTCTCTAGGGCCATTGTTTATCTCTTTACATTCCATCACTCTGTCACTGCTTTTGTATTTTATATTTTTATATTTACTGCTTATATCACCGTTGTTCTTTTATCACTTTGCAGCATGAATACCCTCATTTTTACATATTCATATTGCACACCTACTTTAATCTTCACTCTGATGACTCACACTGTAGACAGTGAAAGATTAGTCGGTTTTATTGGTTTTATTCTACGGTACAAACGGCCTCATTCGAGCCAACTTTTAATGTCATTGTTCCATTAAAATGCTACTGATGGGCGGTTTCCTCAGTCTACTCATTGTTTGAAAGATTTGTCCAAGAAGATTACCAGAGTTGAAATACATTTATTTAACGATAAAACTAACATGGAAATTGTATTAATATACAATATGTTGTTGTACGCAACATCTATTTGAAAAAATTAAAGTCAGTGTTTCAGTTATTACCAAATTACTATATATATTATGATAGAATAACAAGGTTGGTTCAAGCCTTGAAATATCCTTGATTGGGATCAAAAACCTTAGGAATTTGCAAAATAATTAATATCCTTGATTCCTTGATTTTTTTCAGGCAAAATAAAATTATTTTGTTGCTTTGACTGCTTTAGTCTTTTTTTACGCTGATGACTTCACATGACATACAAAGCACAAATAAATCTTACTTGTATGCAAATCATTTCTCATAAATATATTTTAATATTGTTTATCATGTGAAAAATACTTGAAAAAATCTAAACTAATCGCAAACGGTCTTTAAAAGCTTTTTCAGCTGTGTGAACTATGTCTTGAGAAAATAATATCCAACAACTGGGGTTTGTAATAAGTCTATGAGCTAAATCCTTTACGAGCCAAGTAGCCCATGGAGACTGCGCTTATCTCCGGTTTCTGTAGTGTTAAGCGGATGAGAATCTTTGACTCCCCCTGGATGGGACACTAATCCATCGCAGGTTAGCTCCCAGCAGATGCTGGTACTCATTTACCTACCCGAGAAGGATGGAAAGCTGAGTTAGCTTAGGTGGGAAAGAAAGTCGCACAAATCAGCTCAAATCTTGGCAGAGCCCAGGATCGAACTGGGGACCTTGTGGTTGGAAAGCAGAAATCTTACCAACTGCGCCAACCATGCCCACCCTAATAAGTCTATGGCGTTTTACGTAATACTTCTCTTTTGTTTATTTTTACTGATACTAAATTGTATTTGCATTTCCATTTAGTTTCTGAGGGAAAACGTGCTTCAGGTTTAACAGCTGTGTGGGTGGCAAGAAATCGATTTGCTGTGCTCGATAGGCAACACAATGTAGGTTTATTTATCATTTTATAAGCTGGGTCTATCCTAAACAAATTAAGTCAATTCAAGATCTTTTTTTATATCGATTTGCATTTATTTAGTATCATCAGATAAACATGTCTTGACCTTATCATCTTTGCATTTAAATATTTTAGCAGTTCACTAAAAAAGAGCCCCGGCCTTTTAAATTTTTCACTAACTTTTAAAGAATCAAGCTGATTGAAATGTTATCAATGTTTGTTGTGCGATTAACATGCTATTCTATACACACTGTACATACTATACAGTAACTGCCATACTTCTTTAAAAAAATTGTAAATTATACAATATGTTTATAAAGTAAAATGAGTTTAAAAGTGTTTACATCACTCATTCACTATCCATTAGCGTCACTGATCCACTGAGTTCGCGGGTGTGACGTTGCATGATTTTTGTTTTGCTCCTCCATAAGGCACGATTTTCTGCGTCCTCCACTCTCAGGCCGGAGAGCTTGCGGTCATTCCTCAGGACCTCACACCAGGTCTTTCTTGGCCTGGCACGGGACCTACATCCACCCAAACGGAAAAGGAACAAACCCTTCCAATCCATGATGTGTTCCACTGGACATGGCCAAATCATCTACGACGCTTCCGTCTGAGGGCAACATCCAGATCATCAATGCCGAGCTTCAGACAAAGTTCCCGAGTGTTGATGACATCAGTATGTTTTACGGCACACATCCAACGGAGCATTGCCCTCTAATTCCTCAGAAGCTGATCCAGATCCGTTTGTTTCAGAGGCCAGCACTCGCGTGCATAAAGCATTGCACTCCTGACACAGCTGCAGTAAACTCTGCCACGTGTATGTAAAAGATAGACTTTTGGAACCAAATATCGGCAGCAGCCCCTGGAACTTTCCCATCGCAGCCCTGATTCTAGTCACAGTGGAAGCCTCGTAGCCACCACCTGCGGAGATGTTGTCTCCTAGATAACAAAAGGAGTCCACAACAACAAGCTGTTGACCATCAACAGCAACATGTAATTGTAAGAGCTAATGCTAGATCCTTTATAAGCCAAGTGGCCCATGGAGGAGCCAGCACTTATCTCCGGTTTCTGTAGTATTAAGCGGATGAGAGTCTTAATGGAAAACAAGTTAGCAGCCTCTTGGATGCTACTAGAATTGTTCTTGTCTACGCACTCCGACATTATGATATCATCAACATATTTCCATGTTTCAACCCCTGGCACACAGAGATCGTTTATCATTATGATGAACAGCCAGGGATTCAACTTTGCCCTTGGTGTTCCGTGTTTATGTGATGACTCCTTCTTCATATTAGATTTGATAATCCAAAATATTTTTTTTGTCTTTAGCTGCTTATAAAGAACCTCAAAAATGAAGTGACGAAGAAAGTACAGACGCCTGCATGTGATATGATCTTTTATGCTGGAACCGGCAGCCTTCTGTTACGAGATCAGGAGTCTGTTACCCTTTTTGATGTGCAGCAGAAAAGGTAAAGTGATTTAAGTGGATAGCAGTTCGGTTACCCTCATTAAAGTGAATAGGTTAGTGAAGACCACATAATTTTAAGATTTTTTCATGAAAAACTAAAACATTCAGTCATTGGCATCATCTTGTTGTATTTTGACCACCGTTTTTAACCGTCGTAAAATCACTGGACCTTTTTTTCACTAAACATTTAAAAGTAGAAGCTGTGAAAAAAATTATGCTTGTGGAATCGTCAGTGTAACAATTGTTTCTTGTGAGTACTAACAGGATTTCGCAACTCGGTACTTTCTGCAAAATTCTTGGTTCATCTTCTGAACCATCTTTAGGGAATTTCAAAGCCCAACAAACCGCTTATCAGTAGATTAACAGTCACGGTTCAGCAAAAGATATTAACCTTAATGTAGGTGTTTGGCATGTGGGAGCTAAATTTCATTTTATTTGATCTACACGTTTCACGTGTGATCCGGAAGTTTCACATGTGGATGCTGAATTTTTGTTTTTTCTTATACAAACAACAAAATTTATTTTGATCAGCACATCAGGGATTAATGCACAAAAAGTAATTTTGATGTAAAATTTACTGTACTTGACAAAAAGTAGACAGTTTTGTAAACCTCTGTTTAAAGTCATTAACCGTATCATTTGTAGGTTATGTATTTTAACTCAGTCTTGATTGCTGTTATCAATTCCTAGCCAAAGCGGCAAGGTCAATTACCCTAGAAGAGTTGCGTTGTCTTCAGTTGTTTCTTTTTTGTGTCTTATTTTTGACAATCTCAATTTAGGTCCCTTGCTTCTGTGAAAGTGAGCAAAGTTCGTTATGTGGTATGGTCATCAGACATGGCGTATGTTGCCCTGCTCAGTAAACATGGTAAGTTGGCAAAAGTATCAGCATCATCAGTGTGCTATATCAACATTACAATTCAGCAGTCAAACTTGATTTAATGAATAAAACATGTTTTCCGTGCCTTCATAGCCTGGCGAAAACCGAGGCGAATGTTTGGGAGAATTCGAGAGCAGATCAGTGAAAACCCGAGACGCAGTCGAGGTTTTCACCTGCTCGAGAATCCTCACAAACTTTGCCAGGGTTTTCAACAAACATGGAGGCACGGACAACATGTTTTATTTCTTTTATAAAATTATTATTTTCATTGTTAACAAAGAGAAAGACGATTTACGAAGTGCGTACTGTAAATTCTCACAACTCGAAGACAGTCAAACCACATTGCTCACGTTATTTTCGTGCTTCATAGCGCCATGAAAACACACCTATAGACCAATCAAAACGCACGTACTATCCAAATTATTTTATAAAAGTAATTATTTTAGGGATGTTTATGATGATGATGAATATTGTGTTTCTTTGTCTGTTTCAGTTGTTGTCCTTTGCAATCGAAAGCTAGAAAGTTTGTGTACAATCCATGAGAACATCAGGGTAAAAAGTGGGGCCTGGGAAGACAATGGTGTTCTTATCTACACCACAAGTAACCACATTAAATATGCCCTGACCAATGGGTAAGCTTCTTCTGTAAACCATTTCCTTGTTTTTTTGTCTTACAACATATTTTCACCTTTGTCATTTTTTTCCACTCCGTAATTGTGCTTGACAAAGGAAAATATACATGCTAATCATGTCGCTGTTCACTGGCTCAAGCTTGATGCTATCCCAGTGTGAGGGATTTTTTAAAGGCATGGCTATCCTAAAATGTCACGATTTCAGATAACCGTGGCATTTTAATAATAGTTAAAGTTATTTAGTGACGTTGGTTTTGTCAACGTAAGCGTTCTCTTTACTGTTTTTGAAACTGTTGTACAGAAATATAGAAAAAGATGTTTAGCACAACATCAGTAAGTTGTGTAGTGTATATTTTCTTGTTGAATTTCGTGTCGGATTTGATAGCAAGATTTAAGAAAGATTTTAAAATGAATTCAATTCCTTTCAGCTCGTGAAAACATAGTGATCAGTCTTGCACTCGAAGATCAGGCAATGGTGAAGTACCTGCACTTAAACTCTATTTAAATTTCAGGCTGGGTGGCCATTCACCTTATTGGACTCAATGGGGAATTTTGAGCGAAACTTTGCATTACTACTACTTAGTTAATTCAACAGCTTTATCCCCACAATAAATTGTAACCTTGTTTTATAACTAAATATTAGCTCCATTAGCTTTAGAAAGGCTTTTTGTTATTTCCTGCAATAAATTTCTTTGTTGTTTTGTAATCATGCAATTATCTCCAGTCCCCTTTGCTTTCATCTTTTATCTCTTTCTTTATTGAATCAGTAATTGTGTTACAGCATAACTCAAATTATTCAAAGAAACATAAATTACCCAAACCAAAGTTATATTAGTAGAGTCGACTGGTTAGGAAACTTGATGACTTTCTTTGTTATATGTTTTTGTTCTCCTTTTCTCCATTGAAGTATGGCATTGACCGTGTACAAATAACAAAAGGCTTTGAGATGTAAATGAGCAAGCAGCCAATAGACTAATGAAGCATCACACCTAGAACAAAAGATCATAATTGTGACCGTGCACTCAACATGAAACAAAGAAACATTGTAATCTTTTTTGTAGTTTGCTAAGTTTCCTAACCGGTCCACTCGAACAACTTTGTCCAAACTAACATTTTCATTTAAACTTTTTAGTGACCATGGAATTATCCGCACGCTGGACCTGCCCATATACATTACAAGGGTCAAGGTTAGTCTTTTACATTTCTGTGAGAAACTAGGAGGAACATTAAAGATAAATTATCGTTTCTAAAAGGCACTATTTTTGTTTTATTGAACACTTCTGTCTTAGCTAGGTGAATATAATGTTATCATTTTATGAGGACAAGTTCTTGTTTGACACTTGTAAATTCTCTAAATCATATCATTAACAGGGAAGCAGTGTGTATTGCCTGGACAGGGAATGCAAAACACGAGTAATGGGTATTGATCCTACTGAGTTCAAGTTTAAGTTAGCATTGATCAACCGCAAGTATGACGAGGTGCGTATTATTAAGTAATGATAGAGCTCAAGGGCTCAACACTGCATAACACTAACCTGGTTTCCACCCGAAAGTAAAATTATTTCTTGGAAAGAAATATACAAAGTTTTAAAATGGTTGCCGAATGTGAAAACAAGATTCTAGGATTGTGTAAGCTACTTAAGTCTTAAAAAGTTAATTCTCTGTAATAACCAGGCGACCAAATTTGAAAAACTAAATAATATATGACACAGCACACAGCTTTAATATAAACCTTTTTTTTATCGACCACTGAACTTTTACTTTCAATCTTGGTTTCTTGAATGTATCTTCCAGTTGTTCTTGCATAGAATTTTGAGTTTCGAATTTTTGGTTAGTAAAGTTTTGAAATGGAAAGTAAAGTATCAAAATAGCTTTCCTTGATGGAAATAGAATTAAGTTGTTTTCAAGCCCTGGCTTTTGATTTCAGTCATTAGCCATTCGGAATTATTTGCTAAATCGTTTAGTAATTTAAAACCATTCTCATTAGGAGAGCCTCTTAGTACAGTATTCATGCCGGCTGGTTAGAGTGGGTAGTGGCATGTTTTTCTGGAGGGTATATCTCGAGAAAATCCATTTTGCATATATTGTATTAGTATATACTAAAACAGTGGATAGCGTTGAAGGCGCGCTCTGATTGGCTAGTTACACTCCAAATATCCTTTACTTTTTACCTCCGAGCAACTCGAGAAAAGATGGCATCTTAAAAAAAAAACAATATTGAGTTGGCTCAACAAATGGGTACATCATGTAATTATGACAAGTCGCAGCAAAACCTATTATTCTATATGGCCGACTAATTTCACATTCATTTCGGACCTGGTTATGGACCTCCCAAACTTCTGTTTGTTTTAATTTTGAAAGCATCAAATCTGAAAAAAACTCAAGGAAATTTTCTAGCAAAACGATCATTAAAAAGGTTATAACATCTGTGTCAATGAATTCCAAACTTCTAAATTTTTTTCTAGTAATTCATTTAAACGAATTTTAAAAAGCACAACAACAAAAACATTGATTGATTGAAAAAGTTAATTCTTCTTCAACAAGTAAACAAGTGGAAATTTTGATCTTTACAACTTACCTAACTAGGAACTATGACGACGAAGCAAGACGAATATGACACGTTGAGTACTTTTCAGAAAAGGACGAACAATTTATTAATAAACTTGTGTTCATTATCCGAAAACTTTTCACATTTTAAACCGTGTACTAGTCACTTTCAGCTTTACATCAAGACACATTTTAAGTCGAGTAGCCATGAATTAACCAGGAAGCCTCTCAGTAATTGCTCAGTGGCGAACCTCCAGTTTAAATGCCCGGTGCTAGTAGTAATACGAGAATTCTGTTTAAGGAATTTTTATGGGTCAAAAACTTCAATTGTTTGCTGGAGAATCTATTAATAAACATTTGTACTTGTGTTCCGTGTCAAAACATCGGAACTTGCAATCTGCCAATCTGTTGGCGTTATTTGGATTGATGCTGCTGGCTCAAAGTGCCACAAGTTGATGAATGAACTCTGCCGGGATGAAACCAACGGCTTTGATCTTCTGAACATTTTCTTCTTTAAAGATTTTGCTATTTTCGTTATTTTAAAAATGAAAATTTTTTTAACATTACATTTGACAATTTTTGAATAAAGTGCATACAACTTTGAACCGTTTGGCCTCGGTCTCAGCAGAGAAAAACTTTGTAACGCTACTATTGTTTACTATCCAATAAAACGATTTCGCTACGTGTCAGCCATTGGGTTCGTCCCCAGAATGTTCTTCAAAAAGCCATATAATAATTATCTTAATAACCTCGTTTGGTCGATCCGTACCATAAGTTACCGGGACCCGAGTTTTTTCCTCATGGCTTGCATGACTCACGCTTGGGACATAAGAATAGAAAAAACTCATTTCAATACGGACCTCGCACGTGGTTAATAAGAGGGGTTTATTGAGTTGCCTCAACAAATGGGTACACCATGTAATTATGACAACTCGCAGCAATGATATAAAATTGACTATGAATCGTAAAAATGACTGAATTTGGAACCTATCTTGTTTGTCATCGTGGTGAATTATCTTAACAATGACAGTTTTGTTAGTAACACTTTACAATTTTACAGGTGCTCCATATGGTAAGAAATGCAAAGCTGGTTGGACAGTCAATCATTTCATATTTGCAGAAAAAGGGTTACCCAGAGGTTAGTTTTACCTTGAAACGATGTGATTTCAAAGTATTAAATAAGACGTGTTATTTTTTCATGGTTCAGTATCTCTTAATCTTGCTGAAAGTATTTGAAATAATAAAAGTTGTTTATCGGAAATACTATTTCAACTTTTCTGTGAGAACCTTCCATAGCTCGCACCAAGGAACATATATGTACTGGTAGCTAACTTGAAGCCATTGACATTGTCCACTATCAAGCCAGCTTGATAGTGGCAATAACCCCTTAAATCTACTGTAAAAAATGAACCTGATTTGTAGCAGCCATATACATTTTGCCTTATCAGCATGGCATAGGTAATTGACAGGCTATGGTTCCAACAGAAAATAAGCAAAAGTAAAAGTGCAATGCTTATGGGATGTGGCTGTAACGAAAAACATCGCATCAGCTAACTTTACAACTCTAGCAAGTCTGTTGACATTAGTATCTGGGAAGTTGAAGCGAGGGGTGATGGAAAAGAGAGAGAGACAACAACAAAACAAGAAAACTACAGTTTTGCCTATTCTAACAAACAGTTAAAGGAATTAGTGAGGAAACCATCTTTGAGATACCATGTTAGTCAAGATTATCTGAAAAATGTTGACCATATCTGCTGAGCAGAAAGCACAAGCATGATGATGTTTTCTGAAGCAACAAAACTTTTTATAGAGATACTTGGATTAAAATGTCATCGATGATTGGAATATCAATAGAACAAGCAAAAAGAGCAATACAATAAAAGAACTAGTTTCTCACATAAGTTCAGAAATGTACGACCCCATCTCCGTCATGATGAATCTCACAAAGGAGGAATATAGAGGAGGGGGAGCTGCATTTTTGAGAATACTATGCGTGGTTGGCGCAGTTGGTAAGATCTCTGCCTTCCGACCACAAGGTCCCTTTCAATTGCCAGCTTTGCCAAGATTCGAATATTTGTGCAACCTTCTTTTTCACCTAAGCTAACTCAGCTTTCCATCCTTCCGGGGTAGGTAAATGAGTAGTAACGTCTGCTGGGAGCTACAATCCCGGCCAAAATACGTTGAGACTTTTAACTAGTTATAACAACTAATAGAGCGTTTTTGATCATCGCAAAATCTAAGCCACCCCCCTTTCCCCCGTTTCAATGTTGGTCCGATATTTTGATCTAATTTCCTGGATGAAAAACAACATCTTATGGGGGGAGGGGAGGGGAGCCTGCCGTCAAAATATTATATATGAAACTTAAAAAGTCTCATTTATTTTGCCCCGGATTGTAACCTGCGATGGATTAGTGTCCCATCCAGGGGGAGTCATAGACTGTCATCCACTTAACACCACAGAAACCGGAGATAAGGGTAGGCTCCATGGGGCCACTAGGCTCGTAAAGGATTTAGCTTTTTTATAAAGAATTAATGAAAATGCAGGAAATTACTTTAACTTCCCTTAATGTATCTTTATGGAATTAATTTATTTTTTGAAGAATATGTCCCATTAAGTTTTGACATAACAAAAGATATTTCCAGTCATCCCTTTTCTGTTTTTGAGTTGTGTTGCTATAATAAAAGTTAACAATGTTATTAAAAGGTTATGCTGTGTATCATTTTTATTAAAGGATTCACAAGAAAGGATAGTGTTAGTGAAATGACTTCACAGCTTATGTTGTTCTGTGTTAACCTAAGTCACTGTTACGCACAAAAGTTCTTCAACAAAATGTTCCTAAAATAATATTTCTTTTAAAATAATTGAGAAAAAAAGTTATGTAGATTTTCAAGCTAAAGCTGTAATGTAAACGTAGTTAATGTTCTTGTCAAAGTAGGAAAAAAACACAAATCTGAAGGTCATGCTTGATTTATATTGAAATATTTTTTGCAGTGAGTACTAGATAATTTTCTCAACTGTACGTAAACTCTGTGTTTTTAACCGTTTTATTCTCAAGGTTGCTCTTCATTTTGTGAAAGACGAGAAGACTAGGTTTGGATTGGCTCTGGAGTGTGGTAACATTGAGGTACGAATTTCATTTAGGTTACTGTTCTGAACAGTGTAGGCTGACTGAACGTATTTCTTTGTGCTTCAGACACACAAATGCCCAAATCATGTGGTTCATGTTGTTTAGGCTTACTTAACAATCATACAAGTTTTAAGCACCTCTGCAAGAGTTTTAATGGACAAATCTTCCTTTTTTCCATGTTAAAATTTGAAAAAATTGTGCTTTGTTTGTTAATAACTACATCCTGAAGATACATGATTTATAGTAATATTATTTATTGTAATCCACGAAATCTTATATAGATAATCGCTTTTTATAGTCTTATTTGTAATTTTTTAAGTGGATGATCTCATTTGACAAAATCAAAAACTTTTTTTGCTGAAGTGCTTAAATTTACGTGATAAATACTTTAAAACCAAAAAAAGTAAGTCAATCGGATTTTTAATGAGAGTGCGATGAGAGTGCAGAGTGAGGGGGAAATGTTTCAAAAACTATAATATAATTTCAGTTCTCAGCAATGCAATCTTTTATTAATCAATTAATAGCAAATCTCTCCTCTGCATTGTTTATAATCTCTTCATTGTTTATAATTAGATTTGCTGCAATGAAGTAATCTTCTGATGACGTATTCAATAAAATAATTGTGGTATTCCTTTTTGTTTAGGTTGCCCTCGAGGCTGCCAAATCCCTTGATGAAAAAAGCTGCTGGGAGAGACTTGGTACGATGGCTCTTAGACAAGGCAATCATCAGGTATTTATTTTAAATCTCCTGTTTAACCCTTTCAGTACTGGTTGTATTGTTAAATTCTCCCAACTTGAGCCGAAAGTTTTCATTGAACAAGTTTGAGAAAACTTTATTTTTAATCTTCAGTAGTTTACTTTGTTTGATCAGTTCTCATTTTCGCATTTTGTATGTGTTATGTAAGGAGAAGTTATATGATGATAAATAACTGGGACTGAAATGGTTAGCCGTTAAACAAATGCCTAAAGAGGGTCAGCTAAACCCTCCTCCACCTGTTTCTTCCCGAGTTCTGGGGAACTACAAACATATCCTTCCCTAAATCTAATGTTATTCTTTACCCCAACCTCATCTCTAACCCTAATCAATGCTTACCCTTCCCCTTGCCTAAACATATTTATAAATCTTGACTTTCAACCTAGTCGTTTTGTCAGTCTTTTCAGTGAACAATTTAATACCCTTTCCTAAAACTAACAGCTAAACCTTACCAAGCCGTGTTTCTAATCCTTATTCAACCAAAACTAAACTTCTGTATTTATTAACTCTAATGAATAGCCCACCTGTATCTAAATCTTACACCAACTTTAATTTTATTCTTTACTTCACCTAAAACTAAAGCTTACCAAATCTTGACTCTGATACTAATCACACTTAAATATAACCTAAACTAGGGCTTGTAATAATAATGATAATAATAGTTTTTAAAACGCATTATACTGTCAATAGTCTCAATGCTTTTACATAAAAACTTATAATAAACTAAAAACTCATAACAAATTAAAAGCTATTTTAAATAGGTGTGTCTTGAGCCTAGTTTTAAAAGAATCTAGTGTCTCTGTACGGATCATGAAAAACCCGGAAAGTCATGAAATTTTATAAAATCATTTTCCAGGCCTGGAATGTCGTGAAATTTTCATCAGGGTCATGGAAATTTTCAGTTTTGGTCATAGAAAATGCTTAAAGTGTGCCAAATTATCGATGATATTTTTGATATAAAAAGGTAGTTTTGATTAGAAGGCCAGCATGGAACAAGCCATAAAGAACATAAAACAAATTCTCATGGTTTTTTTTCCCGGTGAACTATGTGATTACATTTTTTATTGGCCAATCAAATTTGTTTTGCAAAACCAAGGGGTCACCTGACTGTTTCGTACGTTCATGCATGAAGTGAAATTGTGCCTAGGAGCATGAAGACAATTACAAATGATATAGGATATTTGCTTCTTTGTTTATTTTATTTTTTCTATTTTGCGTATTGTTAAGGTGATCCTCAATTTCCTCAATGATTGAGTGTGTTGAGTATTCCCGGGTTGTTCTCAGAAAGCTTTCACACTGGCATTTGTCCGAGTTACCCAAGATCACTCAAAATATCCGAGATTGCGTTTTGACTTGCATCACTCAACAATCCAAGATAATTTGTTAACATTGAAACAAAATGTGCATTTTGAACAAGATGACTAGCAAATACAATCGATAGTGCCTTTTTCTGGAAATTCTGTTAAGCCAAAAAAATAGTTTCATTTGAAAGATATTGAAATCGCAGAAATAGAAATAAACATAAACCTAAACCGAACCTTGACCCTCTCCTAAAACTAGAGTGACTCTAATCCTAATCAAACCTAGACATAAACCTAAACCCAACCTTGACCCATGCCTCAAGCTAAAAGATTCCCAAAACTTGACTCTAATCCTAACCACACTTAAAATAAACCGAAATCAGACATTAACTTCAACTAAAATTAACGCTCCCCAAAACTCGACTGTAATCCTAACCACACCTAAAAAAATAAACCCAACCTTGACCCTGGCCTACAACTAAACATTCTCACTTGGTTCCTCAAGAGATTTGGAAACATCAAACAGATCCTTGACCTTGCGCAACCTTGGCGCTCATCCTACTTGGGGATGACAGAAAAGTAATGTTGCGTCTTTGAAGTATTAGTGTTGTTTGACCTGTAAAATGTTTGTATTGTTTCCCAGATTGTTGAGATGGCCTACCAGAGAACCAAGAATTTTGACAAGCTTTCCTTCTTGTATCTCATTACTGGCAATGTAGAGAAGCTCAGAAAGATGATGAAAATCTGTATGTATTATCTGACTTCTTGAATGTGTATACCTAGAGAGCTAGACTTAGTACCGTATGGTATAATAATTATATTGCATACAATCTTTAAAGTACTGAAGTTTCTTGATAAAATATGTTTAAGTCATTGTCTCTTTGATTTTAATCTAAAAATGAGCACAACAAGTTGTAAAAAAAATGTACTGGGGATTAGGTATAGCACAAAGTTTGGCAGAGTTCTAAATTTTATGATTGTCGCCTTAAGTAGTGTAAAGAGCAGATATTGCTAGTGTAAGCCCTTTAACAGGGCAAGTCTTATTTTACAGAATCAGGTACTCCAGACAGCTAGAGAAATGATTTCTTTCTCTTTTTGGAGGTACTACCTATAAAAATTATCATGGTTATGGTCATCATGGTTGTCATCATCATCATGGTTGTCATCGTGGTCTTGATCATCATCATGGTCGTGATCATCTGATCATGGTCGTGATCATCTGATCATGGTCGTGATCATCTGATCATGGTCGTGATCATCATGGTTGTCATCATCATGGATGTCATCATCATGGTTGTCATCATCATGGTTGTCATCATCATCATGGTTGTCATCATCATGGTTGTCATCATCATGGATGTCATCATCATCATGGTCGTGATCATCATGGTTGTCATGGTTGTCATCATCGTGGTTGTCATCATCATGGTTGTCATTATCATCATGGTCGTGATCATCATGGTTGTCATCATCATCATGGTTGTCATCATCATCATGGTTGTCATCATCATCATCATGGTTGTCTTCATCATCATCATGGTTGTCATCATCATCATGGTTGTCATCATCATGGATGTCATCATCATGGTTGTCATCATCATGGTTGTCATCATCATGGTTGTCATCATCATGGTTGTCATCATCATGGTTGTCATCGTGGTCTTGATCATCATGGTCGTGATCATCTGATCATGGTCGTGATCATGGTTGTCATCATCATGGTTGTCATCATCATCATGGTCGTGATCATCATGATTTTCATCATCATCATGGTTTTCATCATCATCATGGTTGTCATCATCATCATAATTGTGATCATAATTGTGATCATCATAATTGTGATCATCATAATTGTCATCATCATCCTATTTATTTTCAATCTATGCACTCTTAAAGAAAGACGCTCCGGGTTGTTTGAGAAACCCTTCTACCTCCATTAAGCTAGATAAGGACCACAAACTCCACCATCATCTTCCGGACAAGAATTTGTCTACGTACAAGTTTAGGCAGCCGCGCCCTTTTAAGAATTTTAAGGCTCGTACAAATCGTTTTAAGAACACTTTTTTTCCAGCAATGACCATTATTTTGATTTTATTATTTAGTATTTAGTTAGAAATAGTTTATCACATTTTTAAGTTTTTTAAAACGCAATTCATTCTCGTGACTGCCTTGTAAAATGCTGCAATAAGCTATCTATCTGTCTCATCCATGTTATGATCATCATCGTTACTATTTTTTTATTTCAGCTGAGATTCGTAAGGATATGAGTGGTCATTACCACAATGCTTTGTACACTGGCGATGTGGAGGAAAGAGTAAAAATACTGAAGTCCCTTGGACAAGGTTGGTTCCATAGCAATCAGTATACTGCACTCCATATTAATATATTGTAATAAGTATGACCTCTTGAACTTTGACGTTATATTAACGATAGTATGAAGTGCAAGTCATATATAACAAGAGGCTCATTAAGCCTTTACTCGTGGTACGCGTGGGACCGGGGACAAATCCCAAATATGGCAGTCACTG
>JANCMA020096711.1:0-15062 GCA_024336925.2 Zoanthus solanderi | reverse complement strand
TTTCCGAAACTTTGTTTGGGAAACAAAGTTTCCCTGATTAGAGCACCGCTCTATTTTTTGAAACAAGTTTCAGAAACATTCCTATGAAACTTGTTTCGGAAATTTGTTTCAGTGTATGCCGGGCTTTAGTATAACTTATTATAACAACTTTTCTCATTCAAGTTGGGAACCACATCTAAGATATGGTATGTAATTTGTTTAAAGAAACCGGCCGAAGAGCTTGCTTACAAAGTTACAGGCATATCAAATTACGACATACGGAAACAAAGAGTATACAATAAAAAAGAGTTTGAACGAATTCAAAGGTAACTTATCTGAGAAGTGTCAGAATAAAGTTTATTTATCTGACAAGTGTCAGAACTAAAATTTTAAAGTTAAGGATGCTGCGTCGGTGTTTCAATAGAAATAATTTGATAAATTAATAAGTTATACATCGTGGTGAAATGAATTGGAAATAACGTTTTGGACTGTAGTCCGGTCTTCGTCGTAGTGAATGTGACGCAACATCTAAGATATGGTACGTGCTTCGTTTGAAAAACTGGAAGTTTCAGGGTTCTTTTAAGTCCCCTGATAGAAGATTGAGAGACAAGACCTACGGTTTGACGTCCTTATCCGAGAAGATGCGAAAGTCTAACCATTTGCAGATATTAGAGCAAAGATCCTGATTGTTGGTGCGGCTGGGAATCAAACCCGAGCGTCCCGTACGGTAGACTGGTGCCATACTGAAACCAGGCTACTGGCGGGAAACCATTTTCACATGTTGCGGCGTACAGCTATATTTGTTGAATTATTCTTGCGTATCTTATGAGATGTTCTGTAACACGGTAATAAAGCCTTACGTAGATAATATTTTATCCCAATAGTTTAGCAAGGGCAAATTTACTAAAACTCTGTTTTTTGTAACTGTGGTATGCTGTCGAAAAAAGCCTGAGTTGGGGTGGTCAACTTAAAAAATTGAATAAATTTATAGTATGTTTTTAAAGAAAAAGTTTAATGATGAGCCATATTTTTTGAAATGGATATTTATAAAACGAAATGAAGATTACACGTGATAGTCAAAAGTATATTTTAAACGTGTAGTTTTAAAGTATGAAATACACTTAAATTAAATTCTTTAATTTACCAACAATTTGTTGATCATGATGACCAATAATCAATTTTAAAGTTAACGAAAAAGGGTAATTTTGTGTTCAAATAAGTTCTGCAATTCGGAACCGAATGTTTCGATGTGCTTGGCCAGTATGTTCTACGGTGTGAAATCACATTTAGTCATTCAGAGATTTGCTTTTCATGCTCTGTTAAATGAAATATGTTTTTGTACAGAGCTTAGATATAAACTGAACTTTTTTTTTTACCTTTAAAGATAGCTATTGAAATTTCCGCTTAAATTAGCTATTACAAAGTAAAAATAAAGTTTAAATGTAACAACATTTCTTAAGATACTAATTATTGTTACCTTTTGGGTTGTCTGTAATGTTTCACAGAATCTTTAAAAGTCAGTTGTCTTGTTTCGACAAGAGCTCAGCGGCACTGAATAAAATCCGTTCTGACGTTAAAGGGGTGATAAAGTGGACTCTGTTGAGCCTACACAATTTCTTGATAGCTGTCGCCTACGTTTCCTGCCTATACATTCGTAACACAAACTTTAGCTAGAGGGCATTTGTTTTGTCACATATCAGCTTTGTTTGAAATCAAATTTCAAAAAGCGCCCAGCTGCTTGTAAGTACAAACGAACAATCGCTCAACTTTTCAATCTACCATAGCTTAGCTTTAGAAAAAAGTTACTGTAACCGATATGGCTATAGTTTTATAACTGCTTTATCCAATACTATTCAAAGTAATAAGTTTTGGTGCTAAAAGAACAGAGTTTTTTTTGTTTTTTTGCTGAAAACGTAAGAGAATTGTGGCCAAGCATCAAGTCCATTGTATTCCTGAAGGGAAGCGGCAGCTAGGAAACGGAAGATAACCGGATATAAGATCGACTTTAAATGCAAGAACAACTCTTTCAGTTGTAAGTTTTTTGTTACTGCCTGATAAATTGTAACTTTTCTATTAGCGCATATTGAAATGATGGCGCCAATATTTTTTTAAACGAGAGCGTATGGTAAACTATATCACAGAGTTCACTTTGCTCTGTTCTTCTTTAGGTGCAAAATGTACACAATTAGACACTCATAACAACTTGTGCATAACTGATAAATGTTAGAGAAATACACATTTATGTCCAATTGATGAAAATCGGCAAACAACAAAGAACGAATTCTTAATTAAACCAAAGCTTTTAAACCCCTTCACTGTTCCGTTTTCCTGTAAAAAAGCGTTAAATCAAAATATGACATGTTCAAAGGGGGAAACCGATTTCGATATTAAGAAGATAGATAATTTGCACAGTATAGGTAGTAGGCCGACACACCATTATTTCTTTAGATCTTTTTATTTGGTTTTTACAGAATAAAAGTAACTTAAGACCGTATTATCCTACATTAAGAGAAGATGAAATATATTATTATATAAAAACTTATTACAAATAAAATCTAAAAACTGAGCACGATTCATTTATCAAAGCATATGTCTCTTTCGATTTTGGACGGTGTATATGCAAAAAGTGTCTCCTATGTTTCTGTTCATTGGCGTAACGTTAACCACGCATAGATTAAATTTGGGTCAATTGTACAAATCTTAACTCGGATAAAAGTTGATACGAATCGTACTTTGAACATACGTTTTGTAGCTCCCCATGAGTTCATATTTGGACAGCCCGCCTGCTGTTAAACTGTTTATTGTTTTTTGTCGACAACATCAGAAGTTTGGCTAGTCCGTCTAAAAAAAAATCGGTTCAAAAATGAGCGTGTAATTGTTTTTTTTAAAAAAACTGACACGAAATTTGATTTCTCTAATTTTCTTAACGGTTATTTTAAACATAACAAACCTTTGCTTTACTAAAAATAATTGACAAAAGTATACGATTCTAGAATGAGATTTATTTTTAACATCCGCATGTTTCTCTTATAGATCCAGTTTTCTTGTTATATGTACAAATCGATTTTTGCAAATTGCGAGAGGGCTCCAATAAGATCCTTAAATCATGTCAAAAACCGGCGGAGATTTTGAGATTGTTTTTTGTTGATATTTCTAATCTGATATTATCATTTATATAGTTGTCTAACTTGCTATTGGCAGTTAATGATAAGCTCATCACTGAATAATTTTCATTCCGTTAGGAATTCCCTCAACAGTAGTGAAATACTGTAAAATAATGATTTCTTATTCTAAATAGAAAAATATCGAGTTTCTCTCAACGAATCGTTAAAAGATAACATTTTGGAAAGCGCCTGACTTACAAAAGCCCATATCTTTTGAATCTCATTCAAAAATCAACTAAGATAAATCTATGTAACACTAGATTGATCGCAGCTGCAATTAGCGTTTTAAATATTGTAGAGCAAATAAGAGAAATCTAAATTTTTCTCATAAACCGGAGAGAGATGTATGAAAAACTTAAAAGATATATCATTCCTCACTTAAAAAAGTATTTCTTGCATCAAAGTACTCAGATGCCAAAGTTAGTCAAACATATTTTTTAAAAAACGCCGCACTTTTTGATGAGAAATCAAACCAATTTAGTAAATTGAAGATTTATTTTTCATTTGCCGTCCCTTGGCTGAATAAAGGCTGTTTTAGGTGCAATTTTCTTAAAGCAAGCAAGAAAAAAAAAGTGAGGAGTGTTCATTGTTACATGCAAGAATCCTTAAATTCAATTCAGATGTTATATGTTAAGCCAAACAGCATGGTATTCCAGTGGAACTTTCTCCATTTTCAACTGACAACGGAATTAATCGAATAAAAACTTAACTATTAGGATCCACTGAGAAGTCATTGGAATGTAACAACTGTTAAAATATAAAACATGAAGCTCTGTTTTATATATCTGTTCCATTTTCTTGTAAAATTTGGCTGGTGAGGTGTATTGTAGCTACGTAAATTGAACAAATATATAGAAACATGACCGAACTGTCACTACTAAATTCTGCTTTTGACGTCACGGACCAGAAGATAATATGGTAGTTACCAGCCTCTCATTGCCCGGTCAAATTGAATTCGGAATTGATTTTTCCAAGCTTTAAACGCAAATTACACCATGAGGAAAAATCCTAATCAATTTTATTTGCCATCACTATTAGAAGGGTGAGGACAATTTATACACCTGATTTACATTTTTAAGTAAAATTATGTACAAAACTTACTTATTTACCTTGGGAGGAAACAGAATTTTAAAATACAACAAAACTTATTAATGAAGTTAATAACCGAATTATCAGGTGGAATGTCATTTATTTAGTTTGTAAGGTTTAAAACCCGTTTATCTATTTTTAAAAGATACTTGTCCTGGTTGAATAAAATTTCAAAAAATCCACTTACAGCTTTCAAGGATTCACGTTCTCGGCATCCTCCCTTGAAAACAAGTTACTGCTAACACTTTTCTTATTTCAAATTTAAAAAAGTCATACTTTCTTTCATCCCAAAATTAGTTTTGTATAGACGCCTAACACAGTTGGCAAAACAGATTCTGCTTCACCGGCACCCCTTATGGTGACAGCATCCTATTCCACAATTCACCTGTCAATGTTAAACAAGGGAGAGGTTTGAAACGTAGTACGCGGACACATACTTCATTCTTCATTTGAAAATATACAGTTTTACTCGGTCTTCATACAAAAATAGACAAAAAATGTATAATGTGCAACGTAACGACAACAGTATATCTTTTTCTGTTGTATACAGGGAAAATGTACATAACATACAAAACATGCTATCAGTTGAAAAAATCTCTGCTCAAACAATCTTACAATTTAACAGTCAAAACCAGTTCATTTCTAGACTTAACAAACATAACTGTACTTTAGTGAAAAAAATGTTTCAAAGTTTCTCCACAGTAAAAAGATAGGATGCAAAGCGCTTAGTGTTTATTCCATGATTTTACAAAATATGTATTAATGAAAACGAAAAATTACCTCAAAACAAAGCTCTTTTAAATTCAAAATCCTTGGCACAAAGCTCCGTTTGGGTAAATAGTACTTTCAAACAACACTTAAGCTTTTTAGTTGTGCAGTTATTTTTACGAAACGTCTCAAAATCTGGCCGATTAGAAAATTTTTTACGAGCAACTTCAACAGCAGCCATTTTGCTGGCACTTAAACGCATTGCATTATGGGAATTTTGTATATTTTTTGTGCGGGGAAGACCAACTCCATACATTTTATATCATATATATAAGTCTCAGAGCAGGCCAACATTTTGACAACATTTGCAGCTGATTGCTTTTATCGTTCAATGAGACTTACAAAAATTGTAAAGGTGACCTGACGAGACTCGACACAACTGCTTGGGGGCCCTTGTCCATGAATTGGCAGAATCGTTGTTAGCGGTTTAGCAAAACCGACATTTTTTATCTCATTCACAGTGCCAATGAACATTTCTTCGTCACTGACAAGGTTTAAGCCTTCTACACCCTTTATGATGAGCTCAGGCACCCGCAAATGGTCGAAATATTTAACAAAATGGCAAATTTTCTGAAAAAAACCGAACATTTAATGGTGCCGTGGCGCTTGCTAAAACAAAACACAAAAAGGGCGGGATGTGTCATGTGATTAGTAATCATCATCCGTTATGATGTCATGCCCTGACCTGCTCTTTTCATTGTGGATCCAGTGCTATGGTTACTTTTAAATACTCATCTCATACTCATCGGTGTTGAGATATAGTGTTACGTGCAGGTCTAATTAACAATTAGACCTCTCGGCCTCATGGACTACGAGTTTAAATAGTCCATTCGGCCTACGGCCTCATGGGCTTTTGACTCGTAGTCTATTCGCTCTCGAGGTCTAATTGTTAATTAGACCTGCACGTAACACTATATCTCAACACCGTTGTAACACATCGGCAGGCTGCATGTTAGCCTTTTTTTTTAGTTTTAACTCGTTTAATCAGTTAAAATCAGGATGAGGATCAATAGTTAACGATTTATAGCTATTTCAAAATATAACAATTTCCTAAGAACCCAATGGGTTACGGACAATAAGAACTGCACAAGTGTCCCGAAGCCATACGGGAAATTCTTGTATTTTAAAACAGCTATAAATCGTTAACTATTGATCCGTTTAACACCAACCTTTGAGATTTTGCTATTTACAGTGTGGTCTTCCTTTCATATTAGTCGTACTTCGTAATTATAAGAATTAAGGGCTTGTACCCAGGCTCTCTCGGTTGAAATCCGGCAATTCGACACATAAAGTTTCACAGCAGATTTAAAAATTGATGTGATAATTGGTCTCGAAATTTAAGAAACTGGATGTTGATATTTTGCCATCCCAGTTTGTTTTAGAGCTGGGGACCAGTAATAGCTACATCCAAAGAGGGAAGAGGAAACTGGTGCCGATTTTGAATTTGCTTGACTTTTTGCTGGCTCAGTGATTTTCGAGTTGTTTATTACCAGCACTGCTACCACTTTCCCAATGGAATATTATTGCCTTTACTATGATTAATCCAGTTTAGGTTAGCTTCATCATGCATTATTTAGATAAATTGCTGTGCTTTTCATATTGAGTTCATCTGTTGATAGTCTATGTAGTGTTTAAAAGAAAATTTTCAGGCTGATTTTGCAGAACAGAAATCACCCGATATATAAGAACAATTTCAGCTAGCTTGAACCCTCAAAGCAAGTGTTCTCTTATGTAGGTTTTTACTGTATAAAGTTTTCATGACTTATGGATTTTCAATAGACCATTTTTGAATTTGTAGTTACCGCTGACAACAGTGACAGTGTATACTTAATATGTGCAGTCTTAGCCTCCAAATGAAGTTAAATATTCCTAAATCCCATTGCAGTTTACACTACTTACAACTGTGTATTGTTGAGGTGTGACTTCTCGCTCTTTCTAGATCTCCAAAGTGTTTTTGCCGATTTTTAACAACAAAACGAGGCTGCATGAATTATGAAATTAATCTGGAATCATTTAAATTAGAAGCAACTGGGATAACGAAACTGGTCTATTATTAATATTTTAGATTTCTTTGCTAATAAAGGTTTTTAGTGGCCTGTTATCTTTACATCCGCCATGGGCATATATCTCAACTGTTGTATAGGGAAAGTAAACATCAAGGATGCTATTATATCTTTCAATTTATATCATCTGAGCAGCTGATTTACAATCCTTGTCAATGAAATTCTATTCTTTTTTCTACAAAGAAAGAAATTTCGCCTACAGCTCCAAACAAACCACTACTGACCATTGCAAAAAATAATAAAGTTATCAAAGCATTTTTAGTTACAAAAGAATATACAGAGCTTCTGTTTCTGCTTAGAATCATCTCAATGTGTTATTCAATCATATCAAAGTCATCTCCAAAAATTTCCTGATCAGATTTCTTCATTATTTTGGGTGCTCGATTCTTTCTCGTCGTGCAGTCAAAGTTCGACCTATGCCGATCACGTGACGAAGGACTTGAGAAGCCACGCCCACACTTCTCACACGTGTACGGCTTCTCACCCGTATGCATGTTCATGTGGAATTTCAGTTCGTAAGATTGTGCAAAAGCTTTACCACAAAACTCACAGACGCAAGGTTTCTCCTTGGTATGCGTGCGTCTCACGTGACTATCATGCGCAGCGTGAGATGCAAAAGCTTTCCCGCAATGCCGACATTTAAATGGTTTTTCTCCACTGTGCTGGCGGATGTGCGTCCTCAGAATTGACGACGCAGTGAACGCCTTACTACAGTATGGACACTTGTAAGGCCTTTCTCCACTGTGCACCCGAAGATGTTTGTTCAGGCTTGAAGATTGTGAAAAACGCTTTCCGCATTCGTTACACTGATGTGGGCGATGTTTCTCGTGCACGTGTAAAATGTGTATGCGGAGGCGGTCGCGTTTCTCAAAGGAACGGTTACACAGGTGACAAGGGAATTTGCGGTCACCTTGGTCAACGCATCGTGTGTACTTGAGGTGTTTGTCGCGGTAGTATTTGTAAGCAAACACTTTACCACAGCGATCGCATGCATAGTTTTCACCTGCAAAAAATCAAAATGACTTTTAATATATGATTATCAATTCTAATGTTTTCTCTTAATAAAAGCTAAATCCTTATCTCCGGTTTCCGTAGTGTTAAGCGGATGAGAGTCTTTGACTCCCTCTGGATGGGACACTAATCCATCGCAGGTTAGCTCCCAGCAGACGCTGGTATTCATTTACCTAACCCGGAAGCAGTAGGAGCTAGCTTAGGCGAGAAAGAGGTCGTTTGAATATTCACACCTCGGCAGAGCCGGAGATCGAACTGAAGACTCTGCGTCGGAACGGCAGAGATCTTACAAACTGCGCCAACCACGCCCTAACTTTCTGGAAACCAGTTCTCTTCACAGTGAAACGTGTATAGCCTTAATAGCAACATTTTGGTTGCGTCTTTTCTTTAATAAATTATATTTAGTTGCAATTTTTGTGTATTTTTAGTTTAAAAAAAGTGCAAAGAGAGCATTCTAGGAATTTTATCAAATTTGTTCTGGAAATGTTTTAAAGTTTTATACTTCGTATCTCAAATTAAAATTATATCAGTAGATCTTAATATTATATATCAATGACAATGCTTACATTGTTTTTTAAAACACCAAAACTCTATAACAATAATGGCTTATATATTTTTTAAACTCGTTCAAACTGGACGAAAATCGAAGGATGATTAAAAGATAGACATGTACAATGTTTCCTACAAAGCGTTGATAAAATCTTCAAGAAAAAAGGCATATTTATACATATTTGGACAAGCCAAATAACCTATTGTGTTTAGAACTATATAATAGCTATCTCCAATCACTCTTATATTATAAAAGATTGAATAACACTGAAATATACGCACTACACAGACAATTACACCATAAAACTAAAAGATAGAAAAAAAACCCCCGAAAATATCTACCGATTACATTAATGTCCCTTATAAAACCCCAGATCCCAATCAAAGTCAGTTAGTAGATGGTAAGAAACAGGGACACCTAACAAAAATTTAATTCTTGTTAATGCTAATCGGCATTTGAATAACCAAACTCTGATAACATATTGTATTTAAATTATGCTAAGAAAAGATCTAAATATTTTCCCTAGAATAGTGGCTCATTGGAACCAGTGCTTATCTCCGGTTTCTGTAGTGTTGAGATTACTACTGGTACCTATAATGCTAGTTAAATTCTTTTCATAGCCTAGTAGCTCATTGGAACCAGTGCGCATGCTTATCTACGATTTCCGTTGTCTTAAGTTGATTAAAATCTTTGACTCTCCCTAGACGGTGCACTAATCAATCAGCAGAAGACTGGTACTGTCTCATTAACCGACCTTGGAAGGGTGGAAAGCTGAGTTAACTTTGGCAAAAAAGAAGGCCACCCCATTACGCCCGATCTACACAACCATTTTTTATGTGAAAATTGCTATTTGACAATATTTTACTTGCCGAGTGTAAGCCCTCTATACAAGAGCAATTTTTTATGTGACAACAAAAAGATTAGAGACTGAGATATAAGGATGACATTAAAATAGTTGTCAATTTTATGTGCTGTTTACATGGACAATTTTCTGTATGTGACCATTTTTACTTGCCACATAAAAACTAACATGCCAGTGTTTCAGCAAATATAATTGTCATATAAAACATCAATTTTGTTCGTCTACAGGAGCAAATGATAATTGTCACGTAAAAATTGCCCTTGTAGACGGAGCTTAAAGATTCCAGTTTCGGCAGAGCAGGGGATCAAACTAAGAATCTTGTGGCTAGAATGCAGAGAGATCTTTAGTTACCAAATGCGCCAATTCGCGTCGCCATCACGCGCAGACCGAAAAAAAAAATCTTACCCATTCCATCAATGTTATTTTCCAAAGGAACAATTTTCGTCTTCATGGTGATTGGGATTCCCATGTATTTCAGATAACTGTCTCCGTACCATATCAGCAACTCAGTTCCCTCGTACACGTCTTTACTTGTCTCATAAAAGATTTCTTGCCCGTCCTGGATTAACACCAAGTTTTGCTCTCCTTCATGACGGGCACAATTAATGAATTTCATCCAATTGGTGACGTCATTACCACCATCTATATAATGCACCAGCTCTCCGTCATGGAAAATCTAAAACGAAAATGATCAATTTTAGAAATTCGTGGAAAAACAACGTTACCAGTGTTTCTAGTGTATATGATGTTGAAGAAAATATAAAATGATGATGTAGGTTTCTAAAATTCTTTCTTTAAATAGTTGTTATACGTTAGTAATGCGATAAAAAATAGAAAACTTTAACCTTGAGTTAAGTAATTTAATGGGTGTATGCGCTGTGATGCTTGAAAAAAACGTATTTCCTTTACTGCTTAAAATGCCGAAATTACACGTTGTATCTACATACTGATCGCCCAAGCAATATAAGTCAAATGAAGGGAACTCAACAACTTCTGTAGTTTTACCTACCTCCCAATTGTCCCCCCTGTCCACTGTTACAGCATCACCAGTTGCTACCACTACGCCTGTAAAAGGTCCGAAGCGAGTTCCTTTATTGAATATCCGCTGACTACAGAACACACCAAAATGATGCATGCCGGGAAGTACTGTTTCGATAAGCTTCAAGCCTTCAGGCAAGCTAGGCATGTTGATTTCGGTGACGTACATGTCCAAAGATTGATTGTTGACAGGGGATACTTGCTTAGCAACCGGTGCTGGCCAAAGTCTGTTGTTATGGTTACCAAGTCTTTCAATACTACCTGTATGAAATACTTCCTTTAGTAAAGAACAATGTCCTTCAAACTCGTAAAGTATACTTTTCAGCGGCGTTACAAGGTTTTCCTATTTAGTAACAGCTCCTGGTTAGCCTAGCTGACACCGTGCCAGTCTACCGCGCGGTAGGCTTGGGTTCGATTCTCGGTTAAAGCAAAACTCGGTTTCTCAAAAATAATTGATGAGAAGTTTCTGTCTTCTCTAACATCTTCAAGTGGTTAAATTTTTAAGTCTTCTCTAATAAGGACATGAAACCTAGGCCCAGTCCCTTCACTTGATTTCTGAACAGACATAAACTATCAATATTGCTGTAAATTAATTTCATAACAGTTACTGTTCATCTGCAGGATACCTACATTGCGCCCCATTCTACAGGTTTGTTTCCGCTTCATTAACACATAGCCGTTTGGAAAACACAAGAATGTGTTAGATGAGTGAACTTCTAGATGCGCGCGAAGTTGCAAAGGATTTGAAAAGAGCCACTCTTATTTCTGTGATTGTATATCAAATGAATGAAGTTTGCACGAAACACAAATCTAAAGTTCGAGAAGTAGTTTTACTGCCAAGAAAATTTACAGCAGTTCGCGAATTTATGTGGACAATATACAACTCGAAAGAACACGCTATTGGGTTAAGTCCTGTACCAGTTGAAGAACAATTCAGGTGGAGCCACCCACTAAATGAGCACAGCAACCGAACCGAATGTTAAGGCACGTTAATAAGAGCAACAAAATTCCCCAACTCGTCTCGCAACATTGCTGCGAAACAATTTGAAAATCGGTGCTGCACGTTTTTCCACCCGCATTCAAGCTTGTCTTGTAGCAGCATTAATTTGTTGCAGTTGAGCTAGTGAGTCCAGACTTCTCATTGGATAATACGACGTACCAGGTGATTGCTCGCGACGTCATCTTGCTGCGAGACAAGTTTATCCTTGGTAGTAATACGCGCAGCATCTCGAAGTTTTGTTGCAAAAAGGAGAATGATCTTCTACTTTCTGCAACAACTTTTTCAACTTGCAACAGATTATTTTGATGCGAGACAAATTTGTATGTGGATGGAAAAACGCGTAGCATCGCTTTTCAAACTCTTTCGCAGCAATGTTGCTAGATACCAGGTTATGAAAGCACGGAGAATATGCTTTATTTCTTTTATAAAATTATTATTTTCCGTCTTAACAAAGGGAAAGAAGATATACGAAGCACGTGTGTATAGTTTTATAGTATGTAAACCCTAATAACTTGGAGACAGCCAACCATATTGCTCAAATTATTTTCATACTTCATAGCGCTACGAAAACACACTTGTAGACCAATCAAAACACTCGTACTATCCAAGCTATTTTACGATTCTATATTACACATTCTCCATGATACCGTAAGGATATCTGAAGAAACATTTTGTCACTTTCACAGCCATTATGAAATGTCCAATGCAAGCTTGGAAATACGCGACACTTAAATTATCCTATTTTCAAATTTCCTTTCAAAACTTACTAGGTATAAAAGAATTTTAAATGGTTAAAAAAATTTTGAAGTATCCTCCCCCCAACCATTTTCTTGCTTCCGCGGCCTCATTATAAATATTTGTCTGTGCAGATACGAAGTCGGTATTTTATAATTTCAATTGCTTTCTCTATATACTCATAAGTTAAAAAGCGTTAGTCAGAATATAGAGCAATTACTTTGCTCTATGATCAACATATACTCCAAAGACCCAAGGGCCTTTTATGCGGTTAACAATGACTTCATTCTCCAATAAAAATATAAAAAAAAAACTCTAATCAAAGAGATTCAGACAAATCGATGTAAAACTAATATTATGCCAAGGTGATATGCTAAAAAGTTAAAATGCCCGTTAATTATATCTCTTTGGAGCTGGTTTGATTTGTTTAGATGTGCAACGGACTTGGGACATTATTCCTTACCAAAATTTATTCCAGAAAGTGCGATTGCTGGCGAGCCCTTATCCGGTGGTCCTCTGATGTAGCCATATAAAACATTGTCCAATTCTTGTTGGGTAAAAGAGAAAGTAAACGGAGCTGCGCATGCGTCAGAGTAATCCATAACTGAAACAACAGTGATAAAAACATGTTAAGGTTGTGAAACTACATGGCAATATTCATAGCCACGCCTTAATACCTAGGCGATTGTCTACTTAGGTCATGGTCATCATTCTGGAAAAAATAAAAAAGGAATAAGAAAAAGGAAGACAGATAGGCAGATAGGCAGATAGGGAAGTAGGAATGGAGGAAGAAATGAGGCAAGGAAAGGAGAAGAAGAAAACAAGGAAAGGAAGGAAGGAAGGAAGAAAGAAAGAAAGAAAGAAACAAAGAAAGAAAGAGAGAGAGAGAGAGAGAAAGAAAGAAAGAAAGAAAGAAAGAAAGAAAGAAAGAAAGAAAGAAAGAAAGAAAGAAAGGAAGAGAGGAGGAAAGAAAGAAAGAATAAAAGCCATTCACATCGCAAACAAACGTACCATTATTCTGGACGCGGCTCCCGTCAGTAGTCAAAGAATTGCCGATTCTCGTTTGTAGGACCACGATGACACATATCAATTGTAGCATAATTTGCTTGTATAACCTTTCAGATAACAAAAAGCTTGTCAACTCGGATAGTTTGTAAAAATATCATCAATTTATTTATGAAGAGCGTCGTCGTAATTTCAAATAGTACTTGTAGTTTCTGGCAGCATGCTGTCGTAATTTGTACAAATACACAAAAATCATGAAAGAATCCGAGTTGTCAGAATTTGAAATAGCTTGTTTGCTTGAAAAAAAGAGCATAAACCTCAATAAACTCTTTTTTTTATATATATAAGAACCAGTAAATTTTGCCGAGGCTCATTGCTTATAATTTTATACATTTATCTAAGATTACTGACCACTGTGCATTTAGTCTCTCTCGGTCCTCGCCTGGAAGCTTGAGAATAATAGATGGCAACGGTGCTTGAGTTTAAACTGTTTCAACTACAAACATTTTTGTTTGTTTTCAGCCTCATCCTGAGCTTTTCTTATAATTGTTCTTAATTTTCGGCCAATCTGAGCCTCATTGTTCTAACAAAGTTGTTCTTATAAAAAAGCGTGTACAATACGTTAACAAACCTGGTGTAGATACAAATTCTCATCAAAACATTCTACATGATATGAAATAAAGATGCATTCTGTTGTCCGCCGAGGTGGTCAGACTTTAAACGCACTATTTCTAGCTGGATCGATTACACAAAAAAATGTTGTTACTTTGGACTAGAGCTCAAACCAAACACATGCGAACGGCTCGAAACGAAAAATATACAACAAGAATTAAAGTCTCCAAATAGACACTAACGGTCTTCATGAACAACTTGGTCTTAATAACTTCGTTTATGGTATTAATGCTCCAAAATTGAAATTCTAAAAACCGTTGAAAAGCAAAAGACAATCTAACTAGAACTAAAGATAGATATTTGAATATATAGATACAATATAAATGTTGCTGAAAATAAATAACAAAACAGTTACTGTTTATCAGCAGGATGCATAAACTGTGTGCAATTCCACAATTGGTTGTAGCTCCATTAAATCCTGTACCAATTGAAGAACAATTCAGGCGAGCCACCCATTAAGTGAGCACAGTATAAACTGAACAGTACTAGTATTAGTAGTATACTAGTAATGTTTTCATCGCTAAAGTTGAGTTATTTAGTCGTTTTGAGGCCGTGCTGGATCTGATCTTATCGGATATTCGTTTTGCTAGCTATAACGCATGAAGTTAGAAATAAACATAAGAACCTTGGAAAATCTCTTACCTCATTTACTAGTAAACTGTATTTAGCTAGAACAAAAAGTTACCGCTTAATTTCTTGTCAAACACAGCAAGTTATGCAAAAGAAAGTTAATTGGATGTATGACTCTTTTATAGCTGATCAACAAACTATATAAACAATACTGTCTAGACTTTATTGGTAGAAGTTGAACAGAACAACCTTTTGCGGTTTTCTAGTGACCAATGCGAGCATAAGCCGAGTATCAGAAGTTGGGCCACCCCAAACTTCCTTTGCCAAATAAATTATTTAAAGCATCTATATATTCGTTTTGCGGCGTCTTGCTGGCTCTGATGTAATTTTCGTTTTGCTTTACTTTAAGCTAAGTAAAAGAACACACCTTGACAAATTTTTAGCGTGTCTCAGAGAAGAGAAACTTTTAATAAATTAATTATTTTTTCTTTTGTCTCACGATAAGTCACTTTGATATTGCTCGCGACGTTTCGACTGCTACTGCTAGTCTTCTTCA
>JANCMA020096504.1:0-15064 GCA_024336925.2 Zoanthus solanderi | reverse complement strand
CAAATAAAAATTTAAAATAATTTAAAATAATAATACGTGCCTCAAAAATAGCATATATTTAACTAAACAGAATGGACAAATTTATTTTCTTAGAATCTACGTAACAAATGTAACTGAAAAATAAACTCAAAATATAAGTAAAACCCTCGATGCTTTTCACGTGTAGAAACTAGTGCCAAAGTAATAAGTGGGTGCTACCAAAACTAGAGCAGGGGTTGAGTGCTTATTTTGGATTCAAAACTGCAATGTATTAAATATTCCAAACTACATGTGAGTATATGGTGATACTAGGAAAAGGATAAAATCGGAAACCAAAGTTCACTTACTTGATATTCAACAGACCTTTTAAGGTATGCCAACAATGCCCTATTCGCAACAAAGGAAGTAAACTATAGAAAAAAATTGAATCAGCAATACAACAACTGCTTTTAGAAATAGGAGGTGAATGAGTAGTGGTATCATAGTTGTGCCAAAAAAGGAGTTTTATATTTTAAATTTTATTAACACAAAAGCACATAACAGAGATGTTGCTGGGGGCCCTGAAAGCTGGTCCATTCCCATTGGATGGCTGTCCACCTTTTGATGCACAACAATGGAATCCAAAGCAATTCTGAAAAATATATAGCCTGTCCATAACTTTAGAGCTGAAGATACAGACAGATGGCCGACTATTAAGTAAATCCCATGGAGCATATGGAGCATCAAGCGAAAAAAAATCATCAAGCTAACAAGACTTCAGCGTTAGTTGAAGAACAGCCAAAAGAGCACTTTCTTCAAAACTTCATTATCAAAAACGTTTTTGTAATATATGGTGGTAAATATAAAAAAATTGAATCTTCCATACTTCATAAACTATAGAGAAATAAGAATTTTCGTTATCGGTTATGTCTTCTTTATCCCTTAGGTATTAGATATGTGGCCACAGATTATAAATAGCTTTTAAACATTTATAACCAAGCGACTAACAAACATACAAACGAGTAATCAAAATTGCTGAATAGTTTCAAGCAAAAACTTATGGGTTTTGTCGGCCAGTAGTTAAAACACGTAATTTTGGGATCAACATCGTACTTAGTGTGAGGGCGGCCTGCATTACATGCGTTAGCTCTTCATCACACCAATTGTAATTTAGACAATGTAAGATTGAAATTTTAGGATTAACACTGCATGTATTTAATGCGGTGAGCTAAGTTTCCAGCGTTAGCTAACGCGGCCGAAGACGGCCACAATAAGTCAAAAATGGAAAGTCGCAAGTGGTTGTCAACTTACTGTTCACTGACAACTTGTGGGCCTATCACTAACCAATTGCCAATTACTACTTACTACTTGCGACTTACCACTTATCATATGGAACTTACCACTTATCACTTACAATTTATTTCTGATGGAACCCAAATACAAACTAAGAAAAGGCAAACATAAACCTTTAAAGAAACTCAAAGCAAACGCAAAAATCAACCTCGAGAAAGCCACCTACAAAGGCACGACCACATGAATGAATGAATGAATGAATGAATGAATGAATGAGTGAGTGAGTGAGTGAGTGAGTGAGTGAGTGAGTGAGTGAGTGAATGAATGAATGAATGAATGAATGAATGAATGAATGGAAGAAAAACTTTATTTCAGTGTCATGTTGAAATGTTGAAATCTTATACATTAGCACCAAAAACTTTCGGACAAAAATATTTCGGATAATCTATTTTCGGACAAATTAATTTGGGACACTTTTTTGTGAATTTCGGACAAAGTTCAAACAAAAATTCGGACACTTTTTGCAGCAAAATAACTTTATCATAAACCTGTTCCGACGCCAATTAAGGTCTCAAGGTAAAAAAACACAAATTCAGACAAAATAAACAGTTCATTAACATCTAGTACGGGTCCATTCAGTTCTTTTTTCTGGAACTGGACTGGTTAAATCCAAACAAGTTTTTTTAACCTGCTTGTGCAGATCAAACGGTTGATGGGTGTTAATGAATTTTAAAACTGGCGCCTTTGTTTTGGCATCAATGTAAACTACATCCAAATCATACAATCAACACATTTTTGTCTACTAAAACTTGAAACAAAGTGTGCTATCGATTGCGCAGAGGCATCACTGCAAGCTGAAGAAGATATTTCCCTAGGCCCAGACGATCAGAATACCGGAGTGATGAGGATGAGGGTGATTAGACCGAGTCGTAATTATTGATGATGAAGAAGACGAAGATCGAATCGGTTGAAACGCATTTATATATCAAGGGCAAAATTTTGAACGGTTTTCGTGTAACATCAAACTATGAGAAAATATATTTACCTTATTACATGAAATTTTAGTGTCACGTTAATTTAGCGATTTTGTAGCTTGAATATTTAGCGACACTTAAATTTAGCGATTTTTGCAAAAACTCATATTTCTAGTCACTCTGTTTTCGCGAGTTTGAGTCAAAAATCGGCTCCTTTTTCTTTTGATTGCCTTTATTGTAATTCTTAAGGGGTTAATTTTAACACATCTTGGATGAATTTTATCAACAAAATAAAACAGTAACTGAACAACAGTAATGCATTGTTATTAACAGATACATGTTTCAAAACACAACGTCAATGTTTTACATCATCTATCCTCTTGTCCCATAAGTCTCATTTAGTGAAATTAGCCGTTTCACAAAATTTTTGATGTCAAGACGCGCCGATGTATTTGTCATTGTCAAAGATACGCACCATACTGGGTACGAAATTAAGGTGGATTAGAAATTCCGGTAAAAGTAATGTTCAGTCAGAATGTAGCCATAGAAAGGTCTAAGGAGCTGATTTATCATCATTACAAAGAGCCGGTAAATGAGGAGGGGGAGGGGGAGGAGGGTGGGGAGAGGAATTTTTTCGTTGTACTAAAAACAACCGTTTCCATAGAAACGGTTAACTTCGGTTGTCTGTCAAAGTCTGTCAACGCGGTACAAACAAACATGACATCTCTCCTTTGTATCAAAGGAGTTTGTAATCATGTGGGCTTTTTTCATCTATCTGATTTCTGAAGACAGAATTTATGGCAGTATCTCGTCAGGAAAAATTAATGATCGGCGAAAAATTAACAAATGTGGAATGCAGTTCGACTTGCCTTGAGTCTCCAACGAGGAATTCATGGCAAAGAACTGTTAAACCTTTTACTCCAGAAGAGGTGAGGAAGTTATCAGAAGAGAAAGGAAGAGCGCTGTTTGAAACTGAAGAAGATAAACTAGCTTGGTTAACTTCGGTTAAGGAATCAGTAGAGCAGAGTATTCAAAAGAAGGTGAGGGCAGTGTTAGGCGCGCCACCATCCGAAAGGCGTAAAAAAAGACAAGAAGAAGAAGCGGCAAGAAGACGCAAGTTTTTATCCGAACGTCCTAAAGAAGAAAAATTAACATTCAGAACACGTTTTGAGGAAAACGTTAACCTGGACATTACTGCAAGAAAGGAGCAATTTTGGCGTACACGACAAACTTACTTCCAACGTATCAGGAACGGGCTTTCAAAGCCCCGCGAAATTGATTTCAAGGAAATTCTAGATCCAATCATGAGTAACAAGGCAAATGTCGGGCCTTCTACTGGAGCTGAGATGGAGAATTTAGAATTTCCATTCCAAGATCCAATTTATGTTAGGGCTGGCGGTACCATATGGACCGATCATACCGGAAGATCATACCAATTGGAAGGCCCATACTGGCCAAGAGACCATCTTCCAAAATACCCTAATCAGAACCTCGTTCGAACTATTCCAGAGTTTATCGAACCACTTAACACTCCTGGTAAGTAAAGAATTCAGTATTTACGTTGGTAATTTGTAAAAAAAGCTTTGAGCCTTTGCAAGTTTGGCAGTTTGGTGACATTATTTCTCGGGACAGGAAGTTGATATTGGCCGGGTCACATTGTAGTCTTTTTTAGGTTCATGAACTCCATTCTATAAATTAGATTCTCACTTGTGTCTAAATCCGAGACAAATTGTTTTTAACTTTTGTTAGCTATAGTATAATTACCAACTGCTGTGCGGTGTTCAGAAGTTGAGCATTTTTTTTTCATTAAAAAGAATGTGTTTTACGATTGTAAACTTTGTTTTTTCAAATAACATACTGTCGATAACTTTAACACTGTCAACGGTACCCTGTCAACGTTAGTGACGATTAAAAGTTGCGTTGATGTTTCTAAACTAATTAAAGAAATGTTCAGTTGTAGAATTTTTAAGTCGGACACCGTTTTTGTTTTGTTTTCGACTGTTTCCGACTTTAAAAAATCTAAAACTGTCAATATAAAGTTAATTTCAGTAGGAAACTGTAGTACTTGCAAGTTTCTTTCAGAAAGGTCAACGAGTAATTGATGTGTAATGTAACAATAAATATAATGATTTTAAAAGTTTTCTCACTTTTAGTGCTTCTTACTTAGGCACGTACGATTACAAAAATAATGTACGGGGACAATTTTTGTTTGTGACAATTTTTTTTTAAAAAAGTGGAAATACATAAAATTATTATACTGACTTAGAAGTTGTTTTTTCAGATAAAAATCAAAATATCAAGTTAGATTTAAATTGGAAAACATGCTCAGAGAGAAATCATTTCATTAAACAAATCAATTTTGCAGCATTTTAAGTGAATAATTGCAGTTTTAATATATATAAAACTTTTCCTTTAAAAACACTCCATGTTGTGTATATATAGCTATATTTCTGATTTTTGGGATTGAGTTAATTAAGACTGAAACTTCATCTTGTAATTCTGCAAATCATAAAATTTATGCATCATTTAATTAGAGCATGGTTGTGACACTGTCAACAGGTAATGCAAAATGTGATCGATTTCAATCAGAATCATGCATGTAAAATTTTGACGGTGCATGGACAATGCATATTAAATTAGTATAGGTAATCGTATGGGCCCAAGTAAAATTACGGATTAATTTCACACATGTTTTCAATTTTCTCCAAAATTGCCCGGGTCGCAGAGCTACAAGGGTAATTTGGAAAAAATTTAAAACACAAGTGAAGTTAATCCTTAATTTTACGAGGAACCATAAAATTACATGTTTATAACATCAAGGGCAAAATTCTTTGTGCGCTTTCTTCTAGTTCTAAACCAGTCAGATCAAGACATTAGTAGCATTGTATGCAAATCAAGTTTTAATATGCAAATCCCTTCAACAACTTTCAGGCAAGAAAATTTAGCCATGAAAAAGTTAGAACAAAACATTAAATCTATAATCTGTTTTCATCAACTTTGGCAAACCACAAAGCTATTGTTGCCAAAACAACATATTTGGCAAACCAGCAACCAATCAGCACCAAGTAATTTTGCACTCAAAGAAAAAAGTCCTCCCTCATGAGCCAATCAGCACAGTGTAATTTTGCCCTCTATGTTATAAATGATATTACACTATGGTCTAGAAATTGGTAATTTTGTTATGAACTTCAAATTAATTATATTAAATAAATGATTAATAAGTTAGTAAATAATATTATTGCATTTTGGAGTCCAAAACTACTATTCTTGAAAATAAGTTTCACGCCATAGGGCAAACACAACATTTGGTTGTTTGACATGTAACCTCCCATAGCATAGTTCACACAAGAAATCAGTTTAATATTTTATTAGTTGCAAGTATTTTTAATATGCCTTAAAAGACCTTCCTAGTTAACCAATTCTGGTCCAGGTAGTGCAGGAAATTGGATTTCAGAGAGTCTAATTTTACAAGATTTAATTTCTCACCAAACTCCCTAGGAATGTGCCAGCAGTATGAACAGTGCACATCCACCACCACGGAAACTCCTCTATATATATGTACAATAACAAAGTCAGTGCACTGGTGCTCTGATTGGTCAGTCAGTTATAGTTTTTTGTGTCTGTAAACTCGGAGGTATTTTGTGCCTTTGACTCACAACTTATGACTTCTTGATGTATAATATATATAGTTTATATAATATATATCATGTATAATATAAATAAAAATAATATTAAAACAATATTTTTAACACTTTTTAGCTGAAAACCAAAATGTGCAGATCAAGGTAGAAAGTTCATTGTATCCAAATCCCTGGAGAGGATCAGTGGTAGTGTATGATCGGCTGACTAAAAGAAATGTATGTCACTCTCTCATTGTTCCATTACATTTTATTGATACTAGGGTTTGATTCCATGCAGGTCCACAGGCTGGAGGCTTAATTTGTGAGATTTGTGCCAGACTACTCAATTTTGCTAACCTGCACAAGCCGTCAGACCACTAAATCAATTTTTAGTTTTAAAAGTAAAAGGTTTTATTTTTCCCGGACTACGTTACTGATAATTAAATATGAAAAAGATTGACAGCTTGCCTTTGGTTTACACATGTAATATGAATTTCAGTCTTATTTTTATGGCATATATTAACATTCTTTGCAAACGGCTACTGGAAGGTTTATTTTACAATGCCACCATTTTGTAAGCCACATCATAATTAAGCACCAGGCCACATGCTAATCATTGCTCATCTACCATTCCTTTTTGACATATGTAATTAAGAAGGTCACATAGATACCAACTCTCCTGCTTTTGGCGGGAGACTTACGCTTTTTTCCTCGTCTCCCGCTTTGGTACTTAAATATCCCACTTTCCACGTCGACTAATATTAAATACTTATTTAATACTTGAGGACTTACAACACTATCGAGGGTCATAATATTAGAAAACTTGAAAGTGTTAATGCGTCACCCTTGCAAAACAAAGATCAAACATCGAACAGACTGTTTTAGGCGATTTTTACATAGTGCATATATGTGCTGTCAGCGGTAATCCTCGTATCCCGTCATGGATACCCCACTGCACTGTTAAAAAACAGTTGCAAGAACTGATATTTTAAGTCAACCAGAACAACTTAAATAAAAGTCGACTCATAAAAATTTCTCCTGCTTTTCAAAGTTTTGGGGTTGGCATGTATAAGGTCATGACATAAAGCACATTTTTGGGTTCCTTCATCTTCACTTCACACTTGTCTCATACAAAGTAGATCACATGATGTCTGTAACTAAGCATTTTAAAAAAAGCCATCCAGCTCACTGTCATATGATTGGCATTTTCTGTGATGGAAACATTTCTGTCAGTGACATCACATGGCAAGCAAAAAAGAGAAAGATGCATGAGCCTCTACTCTGCTACCTCTGCTCTGGGAAGAACTCTGATTCTCCTTGTCCTTTTAAAGTGGTGAATCCAAGGAGAGGGGGACTAAGGGACTGGTGGGCTGCTACCCCCACCCATCCCCTGACTTCCTTCCATTTTGGAATTTCTAATTTTGACCCCACATAGGTCTAGTACATATATCTTAGTTTATGTTAAAATATGCTTGATACAGGAGGTGCTACACTGAACATGACCTTTGACCATTACTTCATCTACTCCTAATGGTTGCAATCTTCAGGCTCATTGGCTGAAGCATTTTGCAGCATGAAACCCTCTGCTGAGAATGTCTTATGATGACACCTCTCACATCTAATGAACCACAGAGTCTCCTTTCAGTGAGCTTTCTAAACCTTTCCCAAACTGGCTTTCTGAATGCCCATCATTCACTTTAATTTAAAAAAAAGCAACAAATGAATGATAAAAACTAGAGGTAGTGAATTTGAATGTGGTATGACCCAGATTTGGTCCCGCCCTTAAACATTCGAATGTACATTAATTCCTCTCTGTTATCCCACATGGTCAAATTCACTATAAATATGACATTACTTTGCCTCCCACCAGAACTTTAGGAGGGTTATTTCAACAGAAAAGTTAAGAAGCCTAATTTATTCCATTGTTGTAGATGACAAAACAGACCCGACAAGGTTGTGCTCCAAGTTTGCAGTTTGAGTCACGCTTTGAATGTGGTAACTTAAGACAAGCAAAGAGGGTGTAAGTTAAATAAATAATTTACCTTAATTTCTCTCTATTAGACATTTATTAAATAAAGTATGTTTACTTTCTTGACAGTTCTTAAATATCTATTTTATCTAGTATATTGGCTTATTTTAGTTTCTTGGGAGGTTTAACCTCAATATTTTCAAATCTAAACTTTGTAATCAATTTAAACTTATCCCGAGCAGGTCTATGAATTTATAAATATAACAATAAGTTAATAAATCATGAATAGCCTAATTTTTTAAAACTGTCACCTCCAGTTCTGTGTTTAGGTGACATTTTTGGCACAATTGGTAAATAAATTTCTGCCTTCAGACCACAAGGTACTAAGGCTGCACCTGTTTTTTGTTATTTGTTACCAAACTATCTTAGACTGAAATGATTTAGACTTACTTACTTAATCCACTTCATCCCAGGTGGGATAAAGGGCATGCTATCATGTCTTTCTATATCTTTTTTTCTTCTGCAATGGTTTTTGCCTCCCTCCAGCTGATGGCAATGCTCTTGAGGCCTATAATGTTAAGTGCCTCTGCACCAGTGATGATTATTTGGTCTTACCCTTTTTTGGTGCCCTTGAGGATTTCAGTCAAGGGACTGTTTGCTATATATTGGTGTCCAATTTTCTTAGTGTGTGTATGGCTAATCCATTTCCAGTGGCATTATGGTCTAATGATGCTTTTAATCGACTCCTGTTTAGTTTTCCGCAATATAGTTCTTTATTGCTAATGACAGTTGGTCATCTGGTGCTAAGGATGTTTTTTTTACAAGGCATTTATTTATAAATACTTTGAGTGTCTTTATAAAAGATGTTGTCTTTCCAAGTTTCTGATCCATATAGGCAAACTGATTTTACACTGGTGTTGAAAATGTGGATTTAGTTTCAGTGCTTTACTCCTCCATACTGGTTTCAAAATCGCAAAGTATTATTGTACCTATCTTTTTCTTGTCTTAATATCCTCATCAGTGCTTCCTGAGGTGCTGATAATGCTTCCAAGATGAGTAATTATGTGGATGTCCAAAAAGATTTAGAGCATGTCTTTATATAGTTATGAGAGCTGACTGTTAATTTGAAAGCTGACTGTTGATTATTTTCCAGCTGTAGAGTATCAAAAGGCACTATTAAAATTAGAGTTAAGTTCTAAGTACTGTCGTTGGACGAGTATCACTAATAAATATCTAGAATAGTATATTAAATGATCTAAACAATCATCCTTTTAGAGTATTACCTACTAGTATATAATTATATAGTTGTAAATTTGATTTGAGACACTTATAAGCAAGGACTGCATAATTGACCACAGATCTATAGCATAATAATTTAAATCCTTTGGACTTCTTTTACTACCAGCACAGGGACTAAGCTGAGCTAAATCCTTAATATGACCAAGTGGCAGGCCAGAATATTTCACAGAAACAATCATTTCCGGTTACATGTTGGTTCCGTGCTGGCAAAATGACAGAACTGAAAATGGTTTCCGATGACGATAGTAGTTGTACAACTTTGTAAAAACTGCAATAATGGCTATTGGCTACCGGCTATCACACATCAAGTATGACCAACAAAAGAGTGCAGTTCAGATAGCTATATATTTAAACATACCATACTAAATAAACTGAAAGGCTATCAACTTCCACATATACAGGCTATACATGTAATCAAAAGACGTAATGTTTCCTTACTAGAAATTCATCTATTCTAAAATTCAAACCCTATTTTCTAAATCTCCTTTATAAAAAAAAAAAAAGTTCCCATGATGAAAAATTACAGAACCAAAAACTGGACTTCATTAAGTGGACTCATTAACATACCTCAAAAGGATGGAAAGCTGAGTAAGTATTGGTGGAAAATTAAGAGGGTCACACTAAGTCTAGTAATTGTAATACTGATCAAATCATGGAGGAGCCTGGAATTGAACCTGGGTTAACTTATGCAATTCCTCTGGATAAAACTAAATGATTGAAAAATAACATCAATGCACATTTTTTATCTTATAATTTTTCTACCAGTCTATGCAATATGCAATTCAATTGATAGCTGCTAGATGCTTTATAAATAAATATATAGCATCTTGAGAGTTTTTTTAAAATTAGTCAAGAAGCTAGTGTGACGACAGTATTGATTCGTAATAACTACCTATTAAATAGGTAGTTATTACATATACATACAACATATTTTATAGAATAAGTTAATTAGTGTAAAGAATTGCTGATAACCTTGAATGTTTGTATGAAACCGTTTGGTAATTTTTTAGACTTGAATCTCACAAGAACACCATTTGCATGTGGCATCTCATGTGTTAAGGTTTACCATGCCTAACTAGTAATTATATTGTTTCGACCTATAATTTCTTGTAGAGGAAGCTTTGAGTATGATTTAATACTTAGTACAGACTTGTACACCAATCGACACACCCAGTGGTATTTCTTCAAGATTCAACAGATGGTTCCTGGTGTCACGTACAAGTTCAACATTATTAACTTTTGCAAGAGGGACAGCCTTTATAATTATGGTATCTATTTTAATCTTAACAACTGAATTCATGTTACATTTTTTAGATGCTTATTGTTTGGCTATAATGAGGCATATATATACAGGCCACCCCAGTCCACCGAGTTTTGGTGCAATCAATCTGTTTCCCAATTTTTAGTAAAACCATTCACAATTTTAGTGTCTAGTACAAGTTTAAGAATGTTTTCATTTTTGACTTGAGAAGGAGAGAGGGGAGATTTGTTTAGAGTTTTAATAAACCATTTTAAGGGTGCTGAAGCCATGATAATTTTTATTGAGTTCTGAATCAAAATGAGTCTTAAGGTGTCCTTTCCTCGCAAAACTAGAATAAACAAGACTCTTCAAATAAAAAGGGAGTTAGAACGACCCGCTTTGTTATGTAAAACAATATTAACTTGTCACAGTTAAAAACTGGCCAACCAGGTTGTTATATCATTTCATCATTATCAAACTCACCAACACTTGATCCCACCACACCATCCCCACCAACACCATCCTCATCAACATTATCACCACCAATGCCATTCCCTCGGTCACCATCCCCAGCAATAGTAACAACATACTAACCAGCATTATCTCCACCAATAGCAACATCCTCCTCCTCATTTTTCATCCTCACAACTCTCATTCTCATTTTCACCAGTTCTCATCTTACCCACTCTCATCCTTATCATTCTCATCTTCACCAATTCTTATCCTACCCACTCTCATTCTCATCATTCTCATCTTCATCAGTTCTAATCCTACCCATTCTCATCCTTATCATTCTCATCTTCACCAATTCGTATCCTACCCATTCTCATTCTCATCATTCTCATCTTCATCAGTTCTAATCCTACCCACTCTCATCGTTCTACCAAATATAATCTAAATCATTATCTTCCTCATTATCCTACCAAATTACATCTTCTCATTATAGGCTTACTCGCCAATTCTCATCCTCGCTAATTCTTATCATCATTGATATTACAATTTAACTGTTTCTTGTATTTAAATTTCTGCAGGAATGCAACCTTTGTTTTACTCAGAGACGAGAGCAAAGTCTGTGAATGGGTTTGGTTGGTCGAGAGTTGGACATCATATCAGCTATAGCAGGAATTTCGTTTACAAGAGCCTCCTTCTGTCTACGGATCAAATTTATTACACACTAACATTCCAGCTGGTACATATATGATTTTATAACCTAAATTTCGAAAATAATTTCCTTAATGTAAATATGCATGCAGCTTTATTTTTATGCAATAAATTGTATTGTTTGATCATGGTGTGGTTGCCCTGAATAAAGTCATGAGTAAATTAAACCTTTGTCAAACATTCTTAATATGACCCAGAAATTACAGGCTAGTTTATCAACAAAAAGTTTTACCACCGAAACATCTTTTTCTGTAAACCTCTAAAAATAATCAAATTTTATCGGAAACTTTTTGCTTTAATTTTAACTCTGTAATTGAAATCACATTTTGTCTTTTTTGTTTTCAAACACGAATATGCCAAAGGATGGCCCAAGTCATTCCACCACCAAAGGAAGCGTTGATTGATCATTAGAGACCTTCAGATCCGGGTACGAGAGCGATTTCGAGATTTCAAGCGTACATGCACTTTTCCCAGCAAACTCGTTGTAGAGAGGATGATTTTTTCTCGAAATCTCGTCTTCTCGACAATGAGTTTGCTTGACTAAATGCGTGCACTCAAACTCAGATCTAAAGATCTCTATTAGTTTGAATTATCAAAAAAAATATCAATCTTAATAGAAAATTTCTTATAGCGATTTTGTTTTTTAAAACCACAGAAGATAAAAACAAACTCAGTCACAAGATAAAAATGGTAGTAGTCAACAACGGTAATAGAGGCCTCATTCACACTGGCCCTACGCACATATTTTAATGATCGATAATTACTTACAATGATTGATATTTATTTATTTATTTTTATCAGAATATAAAAGAACAATATACGAACATATTTTAAAGATTAACATCTATCAATTTATTAGCTTTTTATCCGTATTTACACTTCTGATTGCACCACGCACAGCACAAATAATTGTATAACACTTTAGTCTAACGTTTGATTATATATGCACCAGCACCAGCATGTCGTGGCGAGATGGGCAACCGTTGCTATGTAATTACGTAGATGTAGATGTAGATGTAGATGTAAACCTTCTATTACTTCTTGGTATTAGTTACTAAAATCATTTCAGTATTTTTTAAAAAAAACCTGTTAACTAAAGGTATTTGGCAAAGATTTTTTAAATACGATTCCAAAAACAGCATAACAAGCATAGAGTTACTTTGCGTTGACAATTTTATTACAGTTTTTCTCTTTTCGTTTAGGAATTTCCACATAACAATGACAAATGTTACCTTGCCCATTGCTATCCATATTCGTACACTGACTTGGAAATATATCTGAAAACTTTGGAGGATAGCCCTCTGACATCAAAGCACTGCAAGAAAGAGGTAAAAGGATCATTAGGTGTCAGACATTTTGTGTTTGTAAATTCAAGGTACTTGTGTTGCTGAATTAAATTAGTGTAGCTTTTAATGGAAGGCACAAGTTATAGATGGGAGGGGGATTGGTGCGGCAGATTTAGTCCCCACCTCACCCGAAGAAGTGGCCTTGATACCCATATTAGTGGCTCCAAGTCAGCTAATGGCACGCGTGTGTTTTTATAATTCATTTTTATTGTACCAGCCACTTCCCAATTGTATTACACTTTCATTTTAACAAAACTACAAGCTCAATCAGTTATTTCACAGTACTAGGACCATTGTTTGACAATTATACATGTGGAATCTCAAAATATAATTTTATGTTATAAATCAAAAGATTTTTTAAAGTGTGTTTGATGTAGTAAAATTGATCATTGTGTACTTGACACTACATTGTCATTACGTCACTGTTTGACACATTCTGTATGTCATAACGCAGTCTAGTGATGTTTCAACACTTGCTGTATCAAATTCCTAATGTCTCGATGGATGGGGCAGGTGTTGTAAAGCTTCAACACTGGGCAACCATTGGCTTTACTACACACGTTGTAATAATCATATAATATGATATGCTTTATTTTTCTTGCACTTACTGTTGGTCGTTTTGTAGATCATGTGCAAGACTCTTGCTGGTAACAATTGCTATCTTTTGACAGTGACATCACCAGTCGGTAAGCCGTTGTCCTATTTGTTTTTGCATTGATCAGTTCTCTTTAAGCTCAAAATAATTCTATTTGTCACGTTGATTTATCAGTAGAAGTGAGTTGTGACGTTACTCATCAGAACTCACTTACACGCGACATTGGAGTTAAGGCCTTTTCCTGTGTGAGCTTCGTTTAAATTTCTTGGAATTATTGCTCTAGCTTCAATTTGAAAACATTTTTCACAGCTGCCTTCCTAGTTTTCTTGTTAGTTTCAATATTTTCCTTTTTGGTGTACTGTAGATAAAACTGTTAAATTGAAAAAAGAAACATATATTGACGTTTTCGCCATAAGTCCTTCAAGGGAGCGTAGAGGAATTTTTTTTATCAGAGTTCCTCAGATATCTGGACAGACATAACTAGAATACTCCTCAAAATAAAATTGGAAAATAGTTACTGTTCATCAACAGAATACCTAAATTGCGTGCAATTCTACAGTTGGTTTCGGCTCCATAAAATCCTGTACCAACTGAAGAACAATTCAGGTGGAACCACTCACTAAGTGAGCTACGTTAGTAAAGTAAAGAGACCAGAAACAGATAAAACCAGTATTCGCGGTACACGCCACACAACATATTCCAATAATTGATTACAGTTTTTCTGTTGATTGTCGTGTGTCTTGTCTAGAGTAGACATCCGTAGACGATGTCAGAAGATCTGGTTCATATGCATCCATCTTACATCTCGTTAAGCTCACTATAGCACAAGCGCTATCCGGCAAGATAAGTTTCGAATTCCTAGTTGCTGCCGATTTAATTGACCACCGACTCATTTTATACTCAGTCTGTAGCCTCAAATTCTGCTTTTGACATCACCAGAAAAATAATATGGTAGTTACCAGCCTCCCATCGCTCGGTCACCGTGAATCCGGAAATGATTTATTTTCAAAACTTTGAACGCAAATTACACCATGAAAAAAAATCTTGATTGAATTTTTCTTTTGCCATCACCATTAGAAGGGTAATGATATTATATACATACAAAAAACCCATCTCATATATACTATTTAAATGTTCAAAAATACTAACGAGAGAGAGCCATAAGTTAAACCTCCGACATTATACGCAGTTATTTTAGTGTAAAACTCCATTGGTATTTATGAATGTTTAACTTCAAATCCGCTGCCTTTGTAGTCAGCGGCATTTACAAATTCGAAAATTGCCTATTGTCCAATCATTCCCAGTACTCTATTGGCATACTATGTAAATGATTGCGGCATGAATAATTCCCTTATTGCTACGTTATCAGCGTCAGATGAAAAGAAGCTGGGAGTGGTGATCAGTGGGAGAGTTCATCCTGGAGAGACGAATGCTAGTTGGTTGATGAAAGGATTGGTGGATTTTCTTACAAGCAATAACCATGTTGCAGAGGTTTGTGAAAACTTTTTGTTTCTTTCCGCAAAAAAAAAATAATAATAAATAAATAAATAAATAAAAATAAAATAAAATAAAATAAAACTATACATGCGCGCTTCTTATATCGTCATTC
>JANCMA020096503.1:0-25331 GCA_024336925.2 Zoanthus solanderi | reverse complement strand
TAGTTCGTAACTAAAAGACAAGAGAACAGTTTATTATTTGACTTCTTGTTTGTGCGTTAATAACTGTTTTTACACAGTACTAAGTTCAATCGCTCTAGCACGGTGCTAGAAAAATCACCATCCTATCCAACCTCTAGCAAGGCTAGTAACAAAGAGAGCAAAAACTAAAACTGCGTTTTATCATATTTAGTTGCAAACAAATACCCGTATAATGAGGATATAGTCGAAAGAAAAACGTTTGATGTTAAGGACAAAAGAGACAAGCACACTTTTTACATGGAGAACAAACTTATAAAAAACAGTTAGGCTCAAATCGCCTGAAAAATAAAAACAAATTAAAAAAAGTTAAAACGAGAAGCCGTTCCATTTTCTGATGTTAAGTTAAACGTTTTAATAGTTTAATATTTCGGCTGTCATCCGACGGCCATCTTCATATTTTGTTAAGTAATACAAATCAAAGCAAATTTTATCTCGTTCAACAGTGTGAAGGGAATTGATTGACCTTGCTCGTTCTTGGCCTTTGTTCTTTAATAAACAATGCATCAGACAGCTTTCTTTTCTTATAATTGTTAAGGCCATCACTTAAAACTGAAAATTGTTCAATATTTACAGGCGGGTGTCCTGTTTCAAGTGCATGTTTACATAATAATGATGAGAATTTATCTTTTGCGTTATGATCTTTTATTCTTTCGTTTAATCTTCTACCTGTTTCTCCAATGTAAGAACAAATTAAGAACAATCTGAGGCTGAAGTGAGAATTTTAAGAAAAAAACTTTAAAGTCCCTATATCGCTTATTTTTTTATCATTTAGATAAAAAGTAGAACCCTTTAGTAATACCAAATTTCAAAAATTAAACAATTTTTCGCGGTTCCTGTTACGTATTTTTGAGTTTGGAAACGTGAAAATAAGACAGTTTTGGGACAGCTCTTGTTTTTGACCGAGCATTCATTCTATTATGAAGTCCTGGTGTGATGACGTAGAAGAAGGTACTTATGCAGCTTCCGGTTGAATATTAACACTCAACGCAACAATTTCTTCGTTTACGGTTTAAAACGGCGAAAAATAGAGAAACTCAGTTTTAAGTACTTTGTTTGTCACGTTTTTCCTTGTAAAACACTAATGACAGCGAAGGACATCTTACTACTGCTACGTCACAGATACCAGTCCCCGGTTGCTCGGTCAAAACTTAATTCCTAACTTTTTTTTGATTAAAAAAAACATACTTAAATGCGGAAATTTTCTTTGGTTTTTCGAATTCTGAGTTCATAAATGACAATACTTTTAGTCTAAAAGATAAAAAAAGCGATATAGGGACTTTAAATAAAATTTAAGTAAAAAGTTTAGCGCGAATACAGTAGAATCGTTTGTTCAAGGATGGTTTTGTTCAAATGTTTTTTGCGGTGCTCTTGGACTACTGACCGTAGGAAATAGATCCAGAGAATAATCGTTTAAGATCCATAAAACCACAGAACGCAGTGTAGTAGCAACTATGTGATAAATATGTTCTTTTCAAACAGTAAATAATTATTGCGTTAGCGGGCGGTTAATACCTATGAAAAAATAAAAATTTAAAAAACTAAAAGTGTATATGGCATGGATTTTTTTCTTGGCGTTTTCTTATATTTGGTAGCTGTAAAAAACTAACTTCATGTTTTAAGTCCTCAGAAAAATTAACCAAGTTTTTTTTGCGATTCAAAAACGCAAATTTTGAGTAAAGATTTGTGCGGGGTCTGAGTTGTAGACTAACACCGGATATGACATCACACTGTTTGCAACTTGAACACATAAATAATTAGATAATATGGCGAACGATAGTGAAACTAAAGCTTCACAAAACTTGAAAAGGAAGCCTCTTGAATACTTTGAAAATTTTTGGATGATATTTGAGGGAGGAGATAGATTTTGTAAACGTTGTTTTTTTAAGTGAAATTTGAGTTGGAGGGAATTTTAGTGAAGTTTGAAAATTTTGGAGTTTATATTTGGTAGAAGGCCACCAAACCGTCCCCTAATCAAGTTCCACTTGAAGGACGGTTTGACGATTGTCCTCAAAATTCTTCTAACTCAAATACTTCTTTCAACTCCTTCACTATCCACCAAAATTTAGGGTAGAGAGTGGCCTTAAGAGCTATTCAACGGATCTACCACTAATAAACGTTCATTGCCATGTTGTATCACAAGATTAACGAGAGAAACGCTAGAATTAAAATATTTATTAAAAGGACCAAAAACTTGACAACCTTAAGTTGATATTATTACGTGAATTCTATGAATAAAACTCAGAGGAATAAACCAGAGTGGCTTCAGAAACTTACTTACCAATTTTTGGTTTTAGCTGGTAGGTTTACTACTTCCTTTGGAGGCACACGGTTCCCAGGCTCCAATAAGCTTGAAGTGATTGCAGCTGTCTTTGGGTTAATGGGAGATTGGAAGTGAAGATAGGGTGCTTTGGAGGTTGTGCGACGAGGGTATGAAGCTGACCGGCCATACACACTCTCCAAGTAAGCTGCTGTCACAGCCGACTGCTTAACTGGTGGTTTGGTAATAACCGAATTCTTTGTTATCTGTAAAGAATCGAAACAGTTCCTAACTATTTGCATTTTATGAACACATAAATCTTCGTTGTTGAGGAAACCATAAAACTACATTTGAACTGATATAACTCCCTTCAACACAAGTTTGTGTACTTATATAACATTAGAGAATACTGGCACCGACCAAGAGTGCAAGTACTAGAACGAGTTCAGCGATTTTGCGTACTTCACATCCGTTCTGCGCAACTCCAGGTTTTGATGTTATCCTGATAAGTCGCACTACGACAAATTCTCACCAAAAAGTCACACTGTGCAAAACTAGTTCTCCAAGTAAATCACGATTGTTAATGAGGTTTCTTTTCATTACTAGCCTCCATTCTTTGAGTTATATGTTAAGTAAAATAATGCTGTTAAAGTTAGAAAAAAACGAAGCTGAACGGATATTTTAAGAGAGAAAAAATTTTTATTTCCTCGGGAAAGCTTCATGTCTCCTCGGTGTATCTACCAACACAAGAAGCTGGGAAATGACTTCGAGAATAAGTAGGACTTGAACTCGTTATCGTACTCGCACTGGCTGTCCATGCTAACATTCTCTATTGTTCCTTTGTGCCAACACCACTGTCAGCAACTCAGCAACTTGGAAAATCTTAAAGCCAAGGTCAGGAATGTTTCTGATTCCTATAAAATAGGATGGCAAAGGCGAATTTAGTGAGATGGTGCGGGCATGTGTTGAGGAGGGATGATGGGCATGTTTTGAGAAAAGCGTCGGAATTTGAAGTAATGGGCAAGAGGAAGCGCGGACGATCAAAGAAGGAGAGCAAGGGTGTTGGTTTGGAGAAGGAGGATGCCATGAATCGAGCGACATGGAGAGTGAGAGTTGGAGAGATTACTGTTAGAGTGGGGTTAGAGTGGGGTAAATCTGGCCAGCCCCGCCCCATTTACGGGGATAAACCTGGATCAGAATTGGAATGATTGATTGACTGATAGTCTGATATCGCTCATTGGATATTTCTATAGTCACCCTGCCCTCTCTTCACAATCAACGATCAGAGGGTGCTGTGGTTTTGCCATATTACATCTTGGTCTTGGAAAAACTACAAATCATTTTCCAGAACCATGATATACACGGGTCTTTTTCAGATTTCATCCACCCTGTGACAACGCCTAGTAAAACCCCAGGATGTGCTTCCCTCAAATACCCAATGTGATGGTTTTTATAAAATAAAATGTGGAGATTTTAATAAAAGCTACATTGGAGAAATGGGTTTACATATGTTGCTGAACATCCGAAGTCCTTGGAGATCTCAAATCTGCTTTTTAATATCACAGGCAGGGTACTGGTCATACCATCGCATGGTAAACAACATTTGAACATTGTGCATGAAGACAAACATCTCTCATGGAAGATCAAGGAAGCCATATTCATTGTGAAGAGCCCTCCTGAAATAAACCGTTTACCAGGATACCCAGCTTCCCCGGGTCTGGGGAGCTATGTTGTGCCCTATAATATCCAGTCAATGCAGAGTAAACAGCTAAGGACACAAGATAAAATCGGAAGTATTTGGGGATTTTTTTTCAGTGCTTTCGAAACTAAGTCAAGGTATAAAACATTCTTAGTTCATTTTCCTTTTCTTATGAACTCGTTTAAATAATATTTGGCATTAATCTTGTTTTCTGGAATATGACAAACCTAGCCCTCTCTTAAACCTGAAACTAAGCATTTATGCTAATTTTCAATCTATAACCCCAATCCCAAGGAGCAGGTGGGTGATTTCCTTGAACTTGTATTACTCCTCAAGTCTCATTCATAGCGGTTTATAAAAAGCAGCCATCTAACCGTGACATTAACAATAAGCCGGGTAGAGGTACGTCTACCACAATCTGGGGTTTAGACAACAGTAATAATTAAATGAACTTACTTTTGGCTTCTTCAGTGGTTTTTTGTCTGAAAAGTTTTCTTTTCCCTGTGGTTGCTTTGTTCTATTTCTTTTTGTTACTGTTGCTTCAGTTCTTTTAATGACGTTTCCAATGACTGGTTTAACTGATCTGGCAGGTTTACCTTTGCTACTACGTAAGTCAGGAGTGCCTTTTTCCTGCTTTTCTTGTGATTCTTTTGTTTCTTCCTCAATTTCTCTCTTAAAGACAATCAATGTTGTTACAGAATTAAGAAATGATAAGAGAAATGTTGAAGAGATACAGTGCCAATGTGTCAGGGTCATTTGCATTCTTTTCCCGAGTTTACTGGGTCGTAGAGTCGGTACTTATTACTTACTATAGTGTTAAGCGGATGTGAATCTTCCCTCTGGACGGGGCACAATTATTACCTTTTCCAAGGGTCTGGTAACAAATAGTGCTTGAAAGTGAGGCTACCAAGAAAAGTTAGAAATGTTGAAGGAAGGTGAACCTTTTGTTGTTGGCTTATGCTTTTCATCGAAAAATATTTCTCAGGTGCAAACGTTTTTGAAAGAACGAGTTATCTTTTATAATACTAAGGGAACTGAGAAACAGAATTTGTAGTGTAGTGGAGATAAAAAGTAATGTCGAGCAATCCTGAAACAATGCGAAATTTTGAAAATTTTTTTTGTATTTAAAATGAACTTCATTTTAAATTTTGGAAGAATAATAAAGTTCTTCTGCATGGTGTTAATATTGAAGGCACTTTGCAGGATTTTTTTTTAGTTTATAACGAAGCCGTTCGCTTCCTCCCAATTCTAGCTCTCTGTGCTTGAGAATCTCATTTTGTTGGTAAGTTATCATTTTTCTCGTCGGTTGATTATATTGGGAACAGTGCTTTATATAAAATAAATACCACTAGCTAGGGATGTCACAACGTTTCTACATGAAAACCGCCTTGCCTCACATTACAATACATTAAAATGTAAATAGTAATAAAGTGGAGAATTCACCTGCAAAGCTGCAGTGATTTTGGAAATCTTCAGATCAACCTCTTTTCGTATCCTGATGGTGTCATCTATTGTCCTGTGCAATAAAAACAAGAACTTAGTTGGACAAGCTTTGCTTTTTAGCTCGTATGTTTATATCACTCACGATTCTTCAAAGTTTATGAAAAATATTCTGAAACGTGAGAGACGAAAATGAGAAACGCTAACCTTTCTGACTGGGGGAGATGATCTACCAGAGCATACAAATCTTCCTCTTCTCTCTGCCGTAGAATTGCTGCTAGGTTAGTCTCAAGTGTTTCCCTTCTTGCCTGCACATCTCGTAGAATACGCTCTGCGTCTGCATAATGTTGGACAGGAGTTGCTGAAAATCCTGAAACAAAGAAGCAATTTCCTTGTTATCTAAAAAACCTGAAAGTAGGTATTTTCTGTTCTAGTGTAACACTGAAGATGGCAGGGGCGACTGTCTGTTACATATCATTTGGCAATTGGTTATCAAGAAGAAAATATCAAATATTCATAACATGAATGACAAAAGGCATTTACAACAAGCAATAATTTCAAACCATGGCACAAAGGATGAAAATCAAAACGAAGCAACAGCGAGTTTTTACTGCGCATAATCTTCACTGTATGTGATAAACTGAACTTTTTGGCTAGCAGTATATTTGACAACGAGTTGAGAGGTAGAATAGATAAAGTAATACTCTACTCAAGTAGTTGAACAAATTAGCATAAATAAAGTTTGCTAAAATTTATGAGGTGCGTTTTTCGCTAATAGGGGAAGTAGTAACTGGTCCGAATGCAGGATTTGCAGTAACTCAAACCGCCAATGGCGCGAGTTTGAGACATTTTAAAAGAATCATTTGGTTTTCTAAATTTGCTGCAAATGAATCTAATTGTTCTAAACTCTTTTTTAAGTCGTGGATAAGCGAAGCATGTTAAAATGTATGCTCTAGTTAAAGAATTTTAGAATTATCTTCAAAACCAATTCAAACGAAATGAATTCACGACTCAATCACAGCTTTTTTGATTAGAATATTTATTTGGCCTTAACTTGAATTTCTTAACTTCGTTTTCATTCAGCTACTGGGCACTCTTAGTTCATGATCCACAACTCTTGTAAGCTATCTTTCTAGTATCTTTTGATAGTTACGTCAACCGTCCACTATATTTCCGAAACAAGTAATAATGACGTTAATCGTCCAATAATTTTTTTAGTTTTTGGATGACATTATGACGAATTAGCTTCGAGGCTGCTTTGAATATACAGCCGTGTTTATAACTCGACGTTAATGAGCTGTAGAATCAATTTACCTGTCAAAGACCCTTTGTCAAGTCTCCGCAGTGCCTTCGGTCCATAAGTATCAACCTACAATATAACCAAATTAAAACTGAGTCAAGTGAACTTTTGTAGATAGATGCAACTTTCACAGACACAATTGCTTGAATGATAATATGCAAGGATGTATCAAGTTTTGGTGGCGAAAGGCCTTCTGGGAAGGCTTTAGCCACGATATCATGGCGTTGAGTGAATGAATGAAAGCGTAACCATCTTTAGTGAGCAATTCTATAATTTTTTTATTGAGCAATAGATGAACTGGACACTCTGTGGTGAGAAGGAAGAATCTTAATTTATTTAAATTATTTTTTCAAATCGCAATACCCTTTCGGGTTTCTATTCATCCTGAGCAACATGCAATCATCGACTGCCTATTTTTCTTGCAGTCCAGTCCAATAAGAAGCTGGTCCACTAGTTGGTAACGTTTTTGTAGTACTACAGAAATTCACAGTTGAAGGAATAAAATGTATAGTCGGTCCACGGCAACGTTACAGCCAGGGGAATGGATCTTGGACAGGCTATTAATATATATCCCTTATCAGGGGCTTCATTAAGGACCGGGTACCGGGCAAATTGGCCGGCTCTGAAGACGGCTTTGTACGGCTGCTTTTAGAATTTCTGCAACTATAAATTTCTAATATTTTTAAGGCTTTGCATAAATTTTGCCTGTGTACCAAATCCTTTGCCCTCCTGCTCCAAACCTTAATGAAACCCCTGCCTTAAGAGGCAATAGCCAGAAGCCTGATCCAAATGGAAAAAAGGAAAGAGGATTAAGCGAATAAAATCTGACATCATTGTTTATAATCCGGCTCAGCATACTAAATTCACACAAGATTTGAAATAAAAGTTTGAAAACATCGTGAAGAGAAAAAAGTTATCAGAATTTTGAGTTTGTGAAGGCAGTTTCTAAAATGACATCCTGTGAGTTTATTATTAACGTAACTATTAAAAGAAATTAAAAAGATGGCTGACAAAAGCTAAAAACTAAGAAAATAAAAATTGTCCAGCAGCTGAACGAAAACCAACTCAATTCGTCTTATTTTTGAAGTGTGATTTTAAAAGAGAAAAACTGGGTTGCGAAACCACTTATGAGCCATACATTCTCTGTAATATCTCCATTAGATTACAGGAAGTGTTTAAATAATTGGTCTCACCTTATCAGATGAAGTTAGTTTTACAAAACAATTTCAATGTTAAGAACATAAGCTATTGTTGTTCAATCAGAAAGTGGGGTATGTATATATAATAGGGAAAAAGAGTAAAAGAACATTTGCCTGTAACCAAGATGACATGGAGAAAGATGGTACAAAGGGAAAAAGGAAAAGGATAGAGCTACATGGGACGACAAAAGATGAAGGAACTATGTGGAAGCCCATATAGGCACGTGGATTACACGTACCGCATAAAAACTGTGGATCAATCCCAGCTTCTGGTAAACTACTCACCCACCCCTCCCTCCCAACTCAAGGGAGGGTAGGTGAGTAGTTTACCAGAAACCGAGATTGCAAGGTGAAAGTGTTGATAAAAGACTGCAAATACAGAAAGCTCGATAGTTTAAATCACGCCTGAATGAATGAGTAATATTACACATCTTACGAAACCTTTTAACAAAAACCAAATGTTATTTTCGTTAATAACCAAAAATATTTCATGTGACTTCTAAGCCAGCTTGTTTGTTACAGTGGATATTACCTACGTTAGCAACTTTGACGAGTATGAAAAAACGATTATAATGAAATTTGTATCTCCGAGCTTTCATTAAGTAAACAGACTATAACTAGAAGTTTCTAATATGAGACAGTAAGATAAAAGGCACATGAAAATAAGGATTTGTACTTTTTTTAGAAACAATACTGCTTTAATGTTCAACATTTACAAATATATTCTAAAACTTGTGTAATCTGATGGATGAAAACGTTTTGTGAAGTTATTTATTATTGTGCTGAAATTTGATCCAAAAAACTTGATTTAACAGATCATGAATCGCATGAGTAAAAATATAATTTCTAGCAATTCAAAGGTATTTTGAGTTATTAAAGTTCGTATTTTTCTATACAGTTTACTGCAAATTTTCATGAAAATTTTAGTCAGATTTCATAAATTTTCTTAACAGATCCTAGTGAATTGCTTGAGTATAGCATGGTTAAATATATTCTTTAGTTGTTTGGGCATGCAGCTTAAATTGAATTATAAAATAATTTGGATAGTACGTGCGTTTTGATTGGTCTACAAGCGTGTTTTCATACCGCTATGAAGCACGAAAATGGCTTGAGCAATGTGGTTTGACTGTCTCCGAGTTGTGAGAATTTACAGTACGCGCTTCGTATATTGTTTTTCTCTTTGTTAACAATGAAAATAATAACTTTATAAGAGAAATAAAACATGTTGTCCGTGCCTCCATAGTCGGTTGAAAACCTCGGCAATGTTTGTGAGAATTCTCGAGCAGGTGAAAACCCTTGACTGCGTCTCGAGTTTTCACTGATCTGCTCTCGAATTCTGCCAAACGTTCACCTCGGTTTTCACCGGGCTATGAAATCACGGAAAACATGTTTTATTTCTTAATTAATAATACCAATTGTCTCGTTTTATTTAATATGCAGCAAAGTTCGTGAAGAGACAAGGGTGTCCACTCTGAACATGCGCGTTGGTATTCACACGGGAACTGTATTAGCTGGAGTACTGGGACAGAGGAAATGGCAGTTCGAGGCCTGGTCTAATGACGTCACACTTGCCAACAATATGGAGTCTGGTGGGAAGCCAGGGTAACCAATCATAACACCATGCATTAAAGATAGACCCTAAAATGGCTGCTATTTTAGAATTATTTTGTCCTCATTGATGGTAAAACAGTGTAAATATTCTACGAACCCTGATTACTTACTTTGACTTTATAAATTGTGTACATAGCTTATTTCTTGAGCGGTGCCTAAAACGATGCTAATACATCATTTTTTAATGCAACATTTTATTCGTCCCAGTCCTTTGTGGGGGTAAAAAACTGCAAATTTGGTGAATTAATATTACAAAATGTGACCAAGCAAAGCTATTTTGTGCCAGAGAGGCCTAAAACTGGCAAACATTCGTATTCATTCACTAAAATAGTTCTTGCATGGGGACAAACTTAGCCATAAGAAAAGAAGGGAGTGGACAATTTTTTCCAAATAAACTATTAGAAAGCTTTGAAGAAGTTTATTCTGTCTTTTAGAAAGGAAAAAAGACTTTCAAATCATTGCGTTCAACGAAGGAAAACGCTTTTTAATCTGGGTGGCCTGTGAAAAATGTTGTTCGGGGTTGAAAATGGACTCCACCACCAAGATTTACCTTATCTGAGGCCATTTTGGATATATAAATAATGCATAAATAAGCACGTGGTCACAATGTTGTTTGACCCAATCCGACTGTCAAAATGTGGTTGCATTAAAAAGTGTTATTATTTTTATCAATTTTATAACAAATATAAATTCACTTTAATTTAATAAAAACAATATGTTCATTAGAAAAACTGGTTCCACAATTGAAACGACATTAATTAATTGTAGTAAACTGTCATATTTTAAAATTATATTGAAACAGATAAACTTTAATAACATTTACATGTTCAAATTACAATTTACATTTATTGTAACTAATTGTTTATTTTCTAATAAAAATATCTTTGACCACTGTCGAACGCACTCTATTAATCTTTGATTACTTCTAGTAAGTAAATTTTAAATAACAAAGAAGGAAAACCTTTGAAAGAATAACATACTAGATATTCTTTTTCAATTATAAAACATTATTTTAAAATTGTTTGACACAGACTTCACAAAATGTATAATGATCTTAAAAAATTCTCCAACGTGTCGCTAGTAACGTCTGCCTTCATCAGGGAGTGAATGATAATGAATTCGTAAGAAACTTCAAATGTATCGAAAATTTGCTAAGTTTCTGGAAACGAGTTGTACTAGGCTGGAGCAATGCAACCCCCTGATAATTAATAATATCCTAATAGTTATCAGGGCTCGATTCTAACGGTAGCCAACTAGTCACAGATTAGTAGAAATTCAGTTTTGGTTAGTAGGCATTCTATTTCCACTAGCCACTTTGCATAGTAAATAGAATAAATTGACTGAACTAGTTTCTGTTTTTCTCAAGGAGGACATCTCAGAATTTCAACACTTGGCTAGTAAACATTTTTTTGGCTAGTAACATCTAAGTTGTCACTAGCCTTTAGACTAGTTAGTTAAAAAGTTAGTGTCCAGCCCTGGTTATATTTTTTTCTTGTTAGACGGGTTCATATTTCCGCGTCCACGTACAACTGTGTAAAAAACGATTATGAGATGGAACCAGGACAAGGCCATCTGAGGAACGACTACATAAAAGAAATGGGAATTACCACTTATTTGATCTTGAAGAAAATCATCAAAGATGAAAAGAAAGATAAAGACAATGTAAGTTGATATTAACTCTGTGTTATTTCATCTTTTCTTAACTATAAAATGGCTAAAAAGCTTCCATATTTAAAAGAGTTTAAGTTGAACGCAAAAAGGACTATCAAAAATACCTCATTCGTTATGTGTATCATCGAACTTTCTCTCCCTTTTTCCTACCATCATGATCATTAAGACCGTCATAATCATCATTACTACTACCATCAAAATTTTCTTTCTCCTCATCATTAAAATCATCATCGCCATAATCATCACACCACCATCATCATCATCATCATTATCATCAACCTCATCACCTTTATCACTATCATCATCATCATCACCATCATCACCACCATCATCATCATCATTATCACCAACATCATGGATATCATCATCACCATCTTCATCAACTTAATCATCATAAACATCATCGTGGACATCGTCATCATCAAACTCATCATCATCATCATCATCATCAACATCATCATCATTATCATTGTCATCATCATCATCATCATCATCTTTATCATCATCAATATCATCATGGTTATCATCATCATCAGCAGCATCATTATAATCATCATCTTCATCACCATCGTTATCATCATCAACTTCATTCATCAACATCTTTATCGAAATCATCATTGCCATCATCGTCATCATCGTTACTGTCATCGTCATTATCATTACCATTATCACCATCGTCATCGTCAATTTATTCATCTTTATAATCTTCATAATCATCATTATCCTTAATATCATTTGCGAATCATCAACACCATCATCCTCATGATCATCATAAATATATTCATCATTATCATTTTCATCATCATTATCCTAATATCATTTGCATTTTCAAATCATCAACATCATCATCGTCATCATCATCATCATCATCATCATCATCATTATTATTATTAGTATCATTATCATTATCATTATCACGAACATCATTTGACAAACGACAGCACCCCCATTAGTGGCATCTGCTTCTCTATCGTCATGATCCTCATCATCTTCCTTTGGTTCCTTTTGTTTTTGAATTTTTCCTGTTCTCCATTAGAGCAATAGCAATTCTAACGTTCGTACTTTCTGTTTCAGCTGAGCTTGAAAAATAATGAGGGACTACAGTCATTTTTATTGTCAGAAACATGTGGCAGGATTACCTCTCCCATCATGCAGTTCATTAACGGCCGACACTTTAAAGAAAAAAATAAGCTGGATAAGACATCGTTCTGCCCTCGTAAGATATTACCGGTAAGATTTATAAAACAAAAGTCTTTATGAGACTACTCACGGATACTGCCCTTAAGTAGAACTACAATTCAGTGCAAAACTAGCATCTTCCACAAGAATCAACTTGTCCGAAATTCCTGTCAAGAGTGAGAATGTTGTCCTAGTTTTCTCTCTCCTTTTCTCAGTTCTTCACATTTTCAAACAAATAATATGTTAATAATAGGACAAAAATTCAGTACACAACAACAAAAGAAGAAGTAATAGAGTGGAAGAACGATCGCAAAAATCCCTCTAAAACTCCTCCAATCGTGCCCAAAATTCACACAAAAGACAAACACGAGGTGAATTCAGGATAGGTTAACTTTATTTTCAATATTTTTGTTGTTAAAATTTCGACTAATTTTTCTTAAGACTCTCTATAGGAAATTTTTAATATGACTAATTTCCAGCTTGGACAGCCTGTGATTTATATTATTTGGTCATATTTTACAATTGTATATTCTTACAGGATCCTGATTCAGAGAGATCGGACGTATCAACCAGGTTTGTGCTATATGTGTGAGAGATTTTGTTTCGGTATATAAACTTTAAGTACGAATATGTACGAGAATTTATCTATTTCAAGTGAGCTCCTCACCAGTCTCCTTAGGGCCCTAGCCATTTATGGTGGCAATTTTGGCCTTCTTCAAATTGCTCTAAAATCAAAAATATTTCTCGTACAAGCTTGAAACTTGACAGGTACAGTGTTTGAAGGCTATATTTATTGTTAAATCACTATAGACGAGTCCGAACACAAATATAAAGGACAATCATGGACGGCTTGGGTCGAGTTCACAGAACGAGGCATTCTCGTCCCCAGAGCCCATCGTGTTTCTTTGCCGGCGGCACCTTCGATGCCCCGTCGTTTGCAAAATAAATTTTCATTAAAAAAATGGTTATTTCTATCAAAAACTGTAGAAAATTCAGGGCGCAAAGTAAGAAAACCTGCTTATTATTATGTACAGATCTTTGATCTTCGCAAGTTAGCTGTAGAGATAATTGTTTTAGTTTATACGGCAAGTTTGAAGCCGTTAGGAATACAACATCGGAAAATACGTGACTACGTGGATCTAATTGCAAACAGTTTTTTTATCTTTGTAAAAGTTCCTCCGCTAAATCTTACTTCCTTGCGACAATTTATGCAAACATGCTTTAAATCTTGCTGTGCAATAATTTATTGTTCTTTGTTTAGCGATCAAAATCTCAACAAACTTTTGTGTGAGGCGTTGGACGAGAGAACTGTTGGGTAAGTATCGTACATTCATTTTGTCGCCCTGGCGATATTCTTCAAGCCTTAAAGGAGAACTGAACCCTAAAACTGACTTTTCACCCGTTTGAACATTTAGTCATAGTAGAACAACTATATTAAGTTTTTTAAGCTGTTAGCCGAGCAGTTTAGAAAAATTTGATGTTTTGTAACGAATCGACAAGATTTGATCGACGGCTCAATATGAGATGTCAGCGGTTGTTTATGACGCAGGTTACAATACTAGAATGATTAAAACGAGGAGAAACATGGCTACTGTGCGAAGTTTGGCTGCTATAAAAGAAAAACAACTTCACAAGACATAGATCGCTCAAAAAATATCAAGATTTCGAAGCACAATGCCATGTTTAAGCTCTGAATATCGTAACCTACGTCATACCATACCGCTGTCAATCTCATTTGCGACCACGGTACCAAACCTTTTCTATAGAGTTTTCTTAGTTTCTATATTTAATTTCTTAAAGTAATTTGACTTTAATTTAAAAAAAAATGTCACAGAGTTAATCTACTATACCAATAGATTCAAACAAAAATAGGTTAGTTTAGCATTCAGTTCTCCTTTTAACACAGCGCTAAGAGCAAGTTGACCTGAAATTTTTTGATGGTAAAAATGATATATTGTCTATTTTATGAAGGGCTTACTTTCCAAACGTCAGCTCCGTACACAACTTATTGCAATGATCATAAATATTTCAACCTTGAGCTGTCTAAATTTTATTTGCTTCGACGAAGGGCAAGTAACGCTTGAAACGTCAGCTCTTTACACTACTTACGGTGATGATAATAAAATTTCAACCTTGAGTTTTGTAAATTACAGTTGCTTTGACGAAAGACTAACGCTCTAAACATCTGCTACTTACACTACTTGCAGCAATCATAACATTTCAACCTTAAATTCTCTAAATTCTAGTTGCTATGACGAAGGGCTAATGTTCTAAACGCCAGCTCCTTACAATACTTACGATGATGATCATAACAATTGCAACCTTGAGTTGTCTAAATTGCAGTTGCTCTGATGAAGGACTAACACTCTAAACTTCAGCTCCTCACACTATACTTACGGTGATGATCATAAACATTTCAACCTTGAGTTGTCTAAATTACAGTTGCTCTGATGAAGGACTAACACTCTAAATTACAGTTGCTCTGACAAAAGTTTAACGCTCTACTCCTTACTCTGCTAACAGCGATGATCATAAATGTTTTAACCTTAGTTGTCTAAATCACAGTTGCTCTGATGAAAGGCTAACGCTCTAAACGTCATTTCCTTACACTAACTGCGGCATTGATCATAAAATTTCAACCTTGAGTTGACCAAATTACACGTTGTGTTTTTTGAGTTCAGACTAACAGTCCAAACGTCAGTGGTATTAATGATGTTGTGATTAGAGTTGCTCTGAAAAAAGCCTAACAATCCAAATATCAGCTTCTTACACTACTTACGGCAATAATTATAACGATTTCAACCTTATGTTCAGATTAGATTACACCGTGAAGTTATGGTTAAAAGATGGTTCCTGCTTTTGGCTGCGTCCACAACTTTATAATTGCACTGAAAGAACAAACTGCCAAAGCACACACAAACTTTTTTTCTTCTGTTACTTTAAAATTGAGTTTTGATTTCTCATTAACTTTGTTTTATTTTTGTTTTTTGTTCAAGAGCTGTTCATTTTCGATTTTTTATGAACCTTGTTGAAATATTTGTTTTGGTTTCCAGAATCAAGGAGAAAATGAATCTTCTCACTCTGCGGTTCAAGAATGGCCACATTGAATTTCAGGTATGAAAATTGATTTGATAATAAGTAGCTGAGAATTTCCTTTGCATTGACAGAGACATTGTCCTCGTCATGGGGGTTTGGGCTTTTGAAACTCTACGCAATTTTTTATCCGACGCCTGGTGAGTCTGCACAGTTGGCGCCGTTCATTGTATTGGAGGTTTCGGTTCTGTTCCCGACTCGTAGTCGTCGTTCGTATAATTTCCATTAGACTGTTATACTGGGATATCAACGTTCAGCAGCCAATTAATAGTTTCTCCATCGAGAAGCGCCAAGCCTCTAGAGCCATGTGGCAGGGGGGAGGAGCAAAGATTGGACAGTCAGCTCTAGTGGTGAAATGTTTCCTTGGGCTTCTATGGGGTGTGTCCTGCGGTACTGGGATGAAGCTTTTCCCATCAGGCCGAAGCGCCTTCTCCACAAGTTTGAGAAACTGGTAATCGCACCTTATTTCTACTGGTGGAATTCCGGATAGTGTGGGTAGCATCTCTGTTGGAGTTGGTTTCAGGGTGCCAGAGATTATGCGCATTGCTTCGTTGAGGACATTATGGACATTATGAGACCAGGCTGCGGCAGCATATTGAGCAGTGGAATACACAAGTGCGTGAACTGATGTGCGAAGTGTTACAAAGCTGGCTCCCCACTTCAGGCCACAGAGTTTCCTTATTAGTTTAACACGCTTGGATGCTTTGTCGGCAACGTTCTTTAAGTGAGGCCCAAAGGTTAAGCTGCGGTCAAGAGTGACACCCAAGTATACGGACACAAGATCGAATCTGAGCTTCTTTCCGTCCATTCGCACCACTTGCTCCTTTTTGGCAAGTCGGGTTGACATAGTAAATCGAGCAGACAGTCTTGGACTCGCTTACTTTCAGGTGCCAGAGTTGAAAATAGTTACACAGAATGGAGACGTCTGCCTCTAAGATGGTCTGGATCTCCTCATATGTTTTGGCTTGAGCCGCAGTTGCACTATCATCAGCATACAGGTATTTTGAAGCCGAGGTGGTAGGATAGTCCGCAGTGTAGATATTAAATAGGATTGGAGCAAGTACTGATCCCTGTGGTAGGCCGTTTCGGAGGTGGCGGTTTCTACTTTCTTCATCGCTTGAGGTGTTAACATAAAAGGATCGGTTCTGGAGCATGAGCATGACAAACTTCACAAGCTTCACATCGGGGATCATTTGTAGGAGCTTCAGGTGGAGGCCACGATGCCACACAGTGTCATAAGCAGCTGTTAGATCAATATACACAACTCCAACTTTTTCTTTCTTCTGGAAGGCACTTTCTATGTCATTGACAAGGCGAAGTATTTGGTCTGTTGTGGATCTGCCTTTGCGGAAGCCTGCCTGGGCTTGTTGGAGATTTAATTACACAATGTCATTTATATGCGCCAGGATTACTCTCTCCGTTAGCTTGTATGGTATGCAGAGCAGTGAGATTGGCCTGTAGCTCTTGGGATCGTCAGCTGGTTTCTTAGGTTTGAGTATGGCAACCACGTGGGACTTGCGCCAGATAGCAAGGATGGTCAGAGTTGACAGGCAGTTTGAGAGGAACAGGCATAGCCAGTTCAGAGCGTGGAAACCCAAGTGGTTGATGAATTGTGTATGGACCAGGTCTATCCCAGGGGCTTTGCCGTTTTTCAGATGAATGATAGAGTCCATGAGTTGTTCTAGTGTAACTGGTCCAGAGGCCAGATGAGGCTGGTTGTGATGCAATGGCTTCTCCTATTCCCCTAGTAACTTCGTAGGTGTGACGCTTGGAGTCGGCACTCTTGTCTCTCCGATTCCCGTTTTCCACAAGCACTGATGCGATAGAATTTGCAGTGAAAAGGCATAGCTTGGGTTTGCTGCTTTTTTTTGAAAGGCAGTTGATCGTGCTCCATGCCTTCCGGCTTGAGTGGGTAAAGTCGATTGATGTGACAGTTTCCTCCCAGCGTGCTTGTTTCTTTTCTCCGAGAATCTGCATTAGATGATTGCTCTTAAAAGGTTCATCTTCCATGCTGGCACTGTTATAGGCCTTGAAAGCTTCCTCGCACTCACTATCCCAGTGAGAATGTAGCTGTCACGTCTACCCGGGGGTATGGAGGCCTTGGCAGCTGAGCTAAGCACTGATGTGAAGGCCTTATACGTCCTTGATGCTGGTTGTAAGGGATTTGGGAGCTTGGAGATAGCGAATCAGTGAGAATGGTAAATTTATTCCAATCAGCTTTACGGAAATCCCATCTCTTTTTCCCAAGGCTATTGATCTTCATCCCTACTTCAGTGCTGACTATAATTGGGCAATGTCGAGATCGGGGAAATTTATCCAGTACAGATCTTTTACATGAACTTGCCAATGAGTTTGAGACAAAGCAGATGTCAGGGTTGGTCCAGGTCTTATGTCGGCCAGAGAAGAAAGACTTGTCGTCAGTGGCATCGTAGAGCAGGTAGAGGTCTGATGCTTCTGCCCAGTGGGCAATCATCTCTCCATCAGCATTAGAACCTGGGTAGCCCCATAGGGTATTTCTGCTGTTGAAATCGCCACAGGTAATGGTTGTAGAGGCCACTGGAGACAGTTCACGAATGGTGACTGTTTCAGGCGGGGGCTTGTATATGTTTATGATAGACACATCTCCAATAGTGACGCGGATCCACTGTATGCAATTATCCTCTTGAGATTTTTGAGTAGATGTTACATGGGTGCCCTCGCGTGCGTAAGTCGCTAGCCCGTTATGCTTATTTGGTATAAAGGTTATGGTATTGTAGCCTTCAATGTTCAAGTTCTCCTCTGCAGTGGCGTGAGTCTCTTGTAAGAGGATGACGCTGATGTTGTTTCTATTTGCAAGATGGCGAATGAGGTCTCTTTTGGTTCTTGTTAGTCCTTCAGCATTCAGCTGTAGGATACTGATATTGCTGCTTGTCATGGCTTTGAGTATAGCTTTGAGTATAACTTCCTTTTGGAAATTGAGCTGCTGAGATTAGCCGACCTAAGTCGTTACTAGGTATCACGACGTAGAGATTCGCGGCGTGTTTTAGTGAGATTAATTTGCTATCTCGGTTGTCATGATCTGAAGAATTAGTTGAAGAGTCGACAGATAGACAGGAACTTTGAGAAGCACGTGTGTCCGCCATCACGTCTGAGAGATCAACCTTACAAATTCTGCTGGAGAAGGTACATGGGGAGCAGTAGAGTCAACCATTCTGATATTTATCGATTACAGCAAAGATTGACCACGCGTGGGTCATGTCCAGTTTTTCAAATCATGCAGCAAATGGGCTTCCACGATCACCTGATTGTCTTTTTTAGGGGTTGTATAAAGAGCAGAAGGTAGTGGTATGATGGATTGCAAATAGAACGAAGTCTTATCAATATGCCAAAGGGCATCTGCCAGGGGTGCATAGTGTCTCCTCCACTTTTTACACTGTACACATAGCAGCTCATGTGGGAGGCAGATCTTGCGGGCCTTGGCGTTCATGTTGTTGACAGATGCGTATCAAATATACTGATTTGCTAGCCGAGAATCACTGTGAAACAGCCGATATTCTGCAGGCGGCGAATACGGTGGGAATTCAACCCAACATGAATCTCAGTGCCAAAAAGTCCAAAGTCTTGATGGGTCAACGGGTCGATGGTACAAACATCGAGCACATCAAAAAATTCAGTACCTGTGTGCGATTAAGAAAGGCAGTGGTCACTGCTCTGATAATATTTGTGTGAGAATTGGCATAGTAAATGAATTACCGGCAGTTAACACCTATGTGGAAGTATACGAGCATACGGCAGGTGTGAAGCTGAAGTCAATTAAAGCGTTGGTGTGGAAAGTCTCAACATATAGGGCAGAAGCCTGGACTGTCAAGAAGGAAGATGAGAAGCAAATCGAGGCTGCCGAAATGTTTTTTTAACGGAGAACGCTACGTGTGAGCTGGACAGAAAGGCGTTCACCAAGCGCCAAGGAGCATTACAGACAGGCGGCTCCTAAGAATGAGTTAAGATTAGTAGTTTTTCAGCAATGCAGTCAACACAGATATTTTGCTTAGTTAAAAGAAGCATGTATGTCATAGGCAATAGGATATCCAACCTAGGAAAAGCCAACAGCTGAAATATTAAGTACAAACTTTTATAGTTGATTTGTTATTATGTGTGTAAGTAATGTGTTTTTATCGTAAAGGTTTTGAAACTGCATAGATGTAAATTCTGGCGTGATACTGTCATACATAATGTACATGATGACAAACATGGTTTCTTTTATTCAGCATAACAACAGTGTTGTTTTAATGGTGCATCATAGAAAATATATTATGTGAAAAGTAACACCTCTGATAAGACTCCTCGTAAGAGGCCAAGTCATTATGCTATCGCGTTGAAAGAGTGAGTGAAATTCGGGTTCTGCGCATGTGTAGAAATTTGAAAGCAGTCGAGGAAGAACAGTAACTTGCGTTCACAAGCTCGTTGTACTTGATAAAAAAAGTAATACTGGCTGTTCTTCCAACAGGTTTTGGTAATCTTTGATCTACCAAACCACTGCAGTATTTGTTGACTTCATAGACTGAGAAATCAACTGATCCGTCGTGTGAAAAAAATAGTAAAGACCAAGATTTTAAAACTAAAAGAAACAGGGCTCAGGGTGCGAGCTTAAAGCGAATCATCTGGCTTCGGATTGCTAATATATGGAGAACGTTTATGTTAATTCATCAGAAGAACTTGTGGAAATTTCCAGAATTAACGGCAAACTGAAGGAAGAAACTTAGAAACTACGAGTGTGAATGAGCTGCAGTTTTTTATATTTGGAGATACACTTCTGGTCGTTTTGATTAGAGTTCAGATTCAAATATGGCTTGATCTTAATTTGTTCATCTCCAATTATGAAAATATGGAAATCTGAGTGGATGTAATCTTGCAGAGACTGAATTAAACAAGCAGACAAAAAACTTTTGCTCGACGAATATTTAGTGCGGTCCAGTCCGAAACAGAATTGATGGCAAACTTTAATTTCTGGACTTTTAGTTGTGGTTGTATTCAACTTATTACGAGCCTTCCGATTTTTACCAATAAATTTAAAGAATAATATACAAGTTGATGATTTATAAAACCAATTGTATGTGAGCAATTACATTTTACAACTTTTATGTACAGTAAAAGTCGCCAGGATCGGAATGCCTTTGGAAAACATGTTGGACTTCTAGTCAGGTTGTGTCGAAAATTATTTATTGATATTCAGTCTGTGTTTTGCGGTGAAAAGTTTTATCCAGACGTGGTAATGATTTTATTCTAGAACTGTGCTTCATTTTAGAGTAATATTTCCTTGGACAAACTATGAAAGAGAATAATAAAACTTTGGTTGTATGTATTCGTCGCGATTTGTTTTGCAATCAACATGGCGTTTCATCAAATTTTATGAAGATATACGCATAGACTAAATATCGCTGCTAATACGATTTCTGGGCTTTACAACAACAAAAACTTATGTTAAAAGGCTATTTTTTATTTATTTCCAGGTTTTAGAAAGGTATTGCGACCGCGGCTTGCATATTTTAAAACTTATTTTATAAATTGATTTGCACAAAAAAGATTGTAATGCAGTTTTGGATTATTATGAAATTAGATAATTAAAAAGTTAAATATTCGATATTTGACTTTTGTAAATGTGTGAAATTCTGCTGCGCGTACATGTTTTGATTTTGAGTTGAAAGTAATCAAACCGTCATTTCCTTCGCTGGTATTTGGCTATTTCTGGTGATTTGCATTGTTTTTCGTGAACCAATGAAAATTGCTCCTCACACGGAACTTTCAAGAGTCGCTCGTCTCGTTAAGCCGGCATGCGCACTAGGGGACGAAGACTCTAGGTGCGAGATTGTACACTAAAAATGAGTATTCAAATATGCATTAGCAAACAAAATAACACTTCGGAAGCACAATATTTTAGTTGCACATTTGTATTCAGTTCTTCGTCACCAAAGTTTTCATTATTTGTCAATACTGCTATATGTCACCATTTTTGATAAATATAGGAGAGAGTGCGTGCAGTCCCAGAATGCACATTACTTTTTATGCTTGCACTAGCCACATGCTGTCTTAGACTGCGTATTTTTTAAAAGGATTCTGAGCTAGCTGTATACAGACACACACAACTTTTAATAGATCTATTTTGTTACCAGGTGGTTATTTGTCATTGTTTGGTCTAATACAACGACCAGATATATTTAAGGTAAGTATGAGAACATTTATTTAGGTAATGTTTTTCTTCTTTACTTATTCAAAGTTCGCCACCGCTTATTGGATGTTGAGCGATGGATTTTTGTGGCTTGTGCCTCGTAAGAGGCCAAGCCACTATGCTCTCGCCTTTAGTGAGTAAGTGAGTGAGTTAGTGTAATTCGGGTTTTAATCGTACTTCCCGATTATGAAACGACACCTTGATCGGTTTATTTCGGTCTTTATTAATTACTTCCGATTGCTGTGTGATCATCGTATCAACCTACCCCTCCCTCATGACTGTTGAAATCTACCTTACCTACCCCGCTTCGTATATTCTACCATAACACTTCCTGGTGTCCATTTGCTTTGCCCGTATAACTCGCTTTGCCCTTGTATTTATACTAAATAAATGTCTGTCTGTTCATGCATGTGGGATCCAGTGTCAAAATAAAGATGTCTATTGTTTTATGATTTCTTGTGCCCAGACCGTAGGCCAGTGCTACGAGTCTTAAAGCGCATTGCGTTTCCAAGTCAAAAGTCTGAACAACGTCACGAATTTCCACGCATGCATAGTTCAGTCTTATGATAGCTTACGTGAGCAAATGCTTGCACTAGCCACAGCCGACTGCTTGCGATGGTCAAATAGCACTTGTTTACCTTTTTGACGAATCTTTTCATGAGATTCAAACCGCGCTTCTTGTTTGCTGTTCGATTTAGTAGTTGAGAGAGCTCTTTTTAGACAATCTTTTATTCCAGACTCATACTAATTAAAGTAATTGCTTCACTGTTTATTTTTGTTTTGATGGACGCAACAACTTTGCGCCTAAAATACACTAGTAAATCGAAAGTCTAATACTAGTACATTTCATTCAACTTAGCCCAACTGTCAGCAACAAAATCAAAGTTCCATTACTTGCTTATATCACTCTATATCACACTAAAAATTGGATATGCTGTAGTTTATTTATTACTTTTTTACACTGATATAAATCCTGATATCGGGGCTTACAGGAAGCCTTCACAATGAGCTGCGAATGAAAAGTTGGTAAAATAATTTTACGGAAATCGTATATGTGACTTACAAATTTATGAAAGTAACTTTAACCAATTTGCTTGCAGCTGATTAGTATTAACTACCCTAAAGACAAAGATTATTACCTTGTTACCTTACTGAGCCTGAGATTTTGTAGCAACATAAATTGAAAAGAAGAAATTTAATGTTAAAAACGAAAAAGTAGTCGACTTCAACTTTTGAAATGAGCATGGCGAAGAATCAGAGCGCCCTTGTACCCAGGCTATACTCCTGCATCACACATTCAGCAAGAGCGGACCGCTCGTTTCCCCGCCCAACCTATCTCCGCCCTGCTCCTACCTGCTGTCATGGCCGCTTCGTTTTTCATCATAAAATAATTTTCAAATGTTAAAATTTTTAGTCTTTTAAACATAAAATCTCAAAAGGCACATGTAATTCGAGCAACTTTCTTGATTCAGAGCATAAGATTTTAAGTTTCCCTGAAAATTATACCAGCAAAACCAAATTATGCTAAAGATTTTGCATATCTCATCAAATCCAAACAAAAACTATTTGCAACATACAGATGCTTAAAACCAGGTAACGACAGCATTGTCTTCGAAGATATACTTGTCAATAGCAGAAGCAGTGTCAAAATATTAAATATTTTAAGAAGTGTTCCTGAGTCACGTGACCATGCAAAGCTTCTATAGTCCGAAAAGTCAGTTCCAAAATTCTTCTCACTACGGAGTACAACTTATCATATTCTCCCTTGTGTTCTAGTCAATCAGGAGTGCTAACCACTACGCCACCAGGGGCCACCGCGTTGGCAACGTTGATTAACGCGTGAAGATTCTTGGGCCCAATTTTGCTGAAATGCAAATGCGGCCTCATACTATTGGAATATGTTTCGACTTCGGCATAACGCTCAGATCCACTGAATAATACCAAATGTGAAGTATAAGTTTGAATTCGTCATCCATTAGGTTGTTCACAGGCAACCCAGTGTATATTTTCGAAAATGCAAAAGTGAATGTCTGGGAGGCGTGTGTACAAAGCAGAGAGTCTGGGTGCTAGGAAAAGATGGATGCTACTGTTGAGTTTCACCGATTATCTTTCTATTAATCGACCCCTTTTATCAAAATTTGTTTTTTAGATAATAAAAAATGAATGAGAAGCAAACTAATGGAAGCTTAGACAACTTAAGAACTTTAAAATTCGTACCTCAGAGACCTACATCTTTAGATTTGGATGATGTTTCACCCAGAAGCACAAGTGACGGGCAAAATGGCCAAGTGGACCGGTAATGATTATTTTTAGCTAAATTTTCGTTTATTTTACATTGGAATTCGTTTTTTTTGTGTCATAAACAGGGTCTAGACAAAGAGAATTAAGAATATTTAGATATATATTTAAGGTTGCATTAATCTTGACAGCTTTATAGTTTTGTACGTGTCGGCGAAGATGATTTGTCGCTGACAGGGTTCGATCCAGCCGGGTTACCTTTTTAATATTTTTACCCAACGTCTTCTCCAATTTTTTTTAGCAAGCACACCTCATCAACGGAAGAAGAGATTTCTTTGATTAACACCGGGAGAGAAAGGTACTTGAATTTTCTTCATATATGTTGCAATAGGGAAGGTTTCTGCTTTATCGGTAAAATATATTTACTCAATTCACACAACAGCTGATCTATGATTTACTCATTTGAATACTAAACAGTCGATTTGTTAGTTAAGGTGAAAAAACTTTGAAGCTAATAAGTACTTTATTGTAAAAAAAGATTAATATATTATTTAGAAAGATTAATTCTTTTTTTTGTCTATTTTTTCACAATGAAAAATGAGTTTATGTATTTCAGTAAATTTATGTTTCGAAGATAGAGTAACTATTTGTTTTAGTATGCATTTATTAGTTATAGAAACATTTTGCATTTTTTATGTACCTGACGAAATACAACATTTAGCACTCAGCGAAATGTTCATATTGTAGATTTACTGTTTTTGACTTTTTTAATTCATTTGAAAATAGAAAATTAACCATAGCTTTTGATTATGGAAGGCAATTAACTCCAATGTTTTTTTGTTGTGATTTTTGGTAAAATTTCCGTTCTGGAGTATACTAACTTCTTATATGCGCGCTGAAACTGCATGCATAAATAAATATGCACCAATACAGAAATTATCCCGTGATTTTTTTCAACAATTTTACCAGTAATGGCAGTATACCCTAATACCAAATGGAAATTACAAGTCTATCGTTTGCTGAAGCGCAAAACATTTTTGTAGCGACTTTTTCCCAAATTAAATAGGCATGCATGCGAACTTTATGTAAATTAAATTTTCTTTGTTGAGTAAATACAAATGTCTGTGGAATAGTTTTTTTGTGTGTTTTTACTTGGGTTTTTGAATAAATTTCAAGTTATATTGGTCTTCGTTATTTTTAACAGGGAATTTGTAGCAAAAAATCTTGAGACAATTTTAAGGGTTTCTTCAATGGTCATTAAAAATCATTTGTAAAAAATTACATGAAATTTGAAGAGGCAAAATCCTAATATGAAGCCCAGGGGTACCACTCACATATTTTAATGAAGTGGGGGAGGAAAAGGAGGAGTGCTGGGGGGGGGGGCCCTACTTAGTACACCGGAA
>JANCMA020096402.1:12500-15066 GCA_024336925.2 Zoanthus solanderi | reverse complement strand
ATATTGTCTAAAATCAGTAAAGATATTTTAAGAACATGTTTAAGAACATTTGAGGCTGATATCCCGAAAATATTTAAAAACGTTCAGCCTCAAACGAAAAATTCGACGTTCTTATAAAAAAAAAAAAAAGAGTGTATTGTCTGAAAAAATTCTCTCGCATTATCATCATTACGCGCGGTCCATCAAACGACGTTACGACCCACGCTCTTTTTCAATAGTTGCAGATCTAGAACGCGATCCAAATACCAAAAATGTCCTGTTTTTAAATGAAGTTTATAAAATATTTTAAAAGAATAAGCCGTTTTTTGATATAATATTTATATAAACAGATTTATGGAGTCGGCCTAATTCAAGCACATTTATTTGCTACTCCGAGTTTCACGCTTCTCGCGAAGCAATCATCAGGCAACTGCCACAAAAAACGGTTACAATCTAAGATATACACATTTGAAAATTTAAAAATAGGAACAATGACTTATAACGTGACATGTCGAGATGTAATTGGATAATGGAAGTGTAACAGTCTTGTATAGCAAAAAAAAAAAAAAAAAAACAATTAAGCAATCACGGTATTTAACAGAAATTTCTTAGAGTGTCTACAGGTCGATGTCAGTTCGTTTCTATGATTAAGTGTAGACATTTCTGGTTCACAAATGATGAAAAACTTCTCCCACAAACACAGATTACATTTTTTGTTGATGTTTGAATACGATCTCGCTTGTTTAACTTTTTTCCACTTGATTTCATAATTTATTTTACGGTCCTTTAGATTCCATATGTGTTTGCTTAATTCAGTTACATTACGGTAACGTTCGTTTCTGAAAGAGCACGTGTGGTTTCTATATCGTTGTTTAAAGGTTAAATGGTTATATATAATTACAAACTATCCTACAAAGAAACAACACCTGATGCACCGCGAACAAACCGTAGAAACTGTCAAAGAAACAAAACGTGGTTCAATCTACCATACAGTAAAAATGTAGAAACGAAAGTCGGAAAATGCTTTCTTTCACTCGTCGACCAACACTTTCCTCATTCGAATCCACTTCATAAAACATTTAACAAAAACTAAGTTATACCCCTTTCCTGATAATTTGCTTTAGTTTAAAGGCCAATCTCTGCATGCAGCCAAACATGATGGGCCGTATTTGGCGATCACCCTATCTGCTTCGAATGCCCATTAATTTCGGGAAGAACGCATACTATTTCTAACACAATAAGACTGTTTCAAACTGGTTCGTGCAACCTTTGGTTAACTATAACTGTGTTGATTGATCCGAATAAGCTCACAGGGAGCTCATTCCATTGTCGGTTATTTTTGAAGGGGGCTGTTAAGTTGGGAAGGGCTGAGACGGGTAGTGGTTAATGGCGCCCATCCGGGAAGGGGGCCGATTAAAGAGCACCCTTTTTGACCGGATTTACGTACGGTAATTTTATTCCGCCTTAGTTAACTGTCTGCTCCACTGCGCATGCTCTACATGAGTACAAACATAACCATTCCATATTGTAGCAAATTCACTGTTGCCATAGAAATAACACCTTATGTAGTGTCAGGTTAGTATGGAGACAGCTCAGTCACACTATAAGTAAAAGCCCTGACTTATAGCATGAGTGACGGCAGCTGTACCGCTTGCCAATTAAGAAAAAGCCGTCCGACAACTTCAAACACAACCTAAAACGAAGGGAAATTGAGAACAAAAACATTAATAAGCTCGACCCCACAATATCTTTGCAATAAAAGCTAGTTCTGATGAACCGTGTAGACACAGACCGTTGTCATCTAGAGAGGCAACAGGAAAGGGGGTCAATGCTCTGTCGCACAAACACATAACACAGTGCTTTGGGTTAAAACTAGTATTTACTTTGAGGTTTAGTAATAAAAAGAGCGTTACTTACTACTAGCTGCATAACCCTTTCCTGATCATTGGCTGCATATGTATAAAAGTAAACACAACTGAGACAACCATTAACTCGATTTTGTGTTTATATTTATCCAGTCCATTACAATTAGAGCATAGTTTGATTCTTAGTTATGATCTCTAGCTGATCTTGCTATGCTGCTTCCCAGTTAATGGACAGCAGGAGATGTGCCTTCCATTGCAAAATGTCTGCGCATGCTAGGTTAGATCGTTTAGTTTTCCAAGATGAGTCGCTAATTTTGTTTTTTACTTTGTCTAGAACATTTCGCAGATTCTGATAGTCATCACACGTTTCAGAGTGCTGTGGGAGCAACTTTCCTGGAAGTTGGAATCTTGCTCATCGCTAAGGGCGAATTATCAGCAGTGGTCAGGGCATGCACCCATCCAAGGCCTGCAGTGGACGTGATAGTCAGTCTTCAAGTAATGTTTGGCATCCTTTAGCTTTACTTTGACTTCAGTGCAAAATTGTTTTGGCAATCCTTCTTTCTCTAGATCATCAACTATCCTTTCAACCGTCTGAAAAGCGGTAGAACCATCAGTGGCAGTATTGTCAAGCTCTTGCAATGACATTCTCTGCGAGGCTTCCCTGACTTCTAGAATCTTGAACAACGTGGAACAACTGAGTGGTTCACACTTCTCTTCCTGAT
>JANCMA020096402.1:0-7500 GCA_024336925.2 Zoanthus solanderi | reverse complement strand
GAAAAGCCTGGAAACTAGCCTGGCAGCCTGGCTAGCTAGTGATAAGAAGAACTTTAAATTTGAATGTTGGACAATTTTTCTTCAACTTTTCGTTAAATTTAAGGTATAAAATATTGTAAAGGCATTCTCGGTAACAAGATCCCCTTGAGTAGAGTGGTGAAGATTACACACTGCCTTTGTCCATGAAAATGTGTCATGCTAGTGGCTAATGGATCCAGCACTTATCTCTGGTCTTGAGACCAACCCTGACTAAAAGACAGTACTTATTGTAATGCTGTAAAAATTGATGTTATGAAGGCTTCAACAAGATTCAAGCCAACAACCTCTGTGATACTTGTGAGGGTCTCCTATACTTTTTTCATGACATGTAAATGGACATTTTTGCTTTGTGTTCACGAAGCGTGAATAAGGATTTACTTTTTCTGTGATTTGTGAATCTATATTTTCTGTCCTTGGGAAACTGGATTTTCATTTTTCCATGATCCATGAAAAATGCATTTACTAATTTTTTTTTTATACATAATATGTAAACCAACAACTTTTGTGGAAATAATTTTTCACTTCTTTAGCATTATTACAGCATGAAAACTACACTAAACTAGAAGTACAACCTTCCCATTTGACAGCTTGTGAATGGAGGACTCATAGAAAACATTCCCTGTACTAATGACTCAACTATATTATCATTGGTCAACTGTGGAAACATTTTCACTGCTAAAAGTGCCATAGAAAAGTAAAGCTGTGATTGGTTTGAAGTGAAAACATTTCCATTAAAGTGTGCTCTAAAAGTCAAACTCAACAAATACTCCATTTTAAATAAAGAAGTACATAAATGAACCATTGTTATACATACTTTAGGATTTCTATATTTTCGTATGAAATATCATTTACCCCTTGCATTTTTATGTGAAACGTGATTGCTTGTTTTTTTTTCTGTTAACAAGAACTTGTTTTTCTAATTTTTCATGACAGCTGAAAAGGCCAATTACTTATGCAAAAAACGATTTCAAATTTTTTGTATAGGGGACTCTCACCAATGCTGCACTCTAACCAACTCAGCAACAATGCTCCAACTGGGAGGGCAGGTCACTCTTTTGTGGGTCTATCAGGGCACCCTGAGGTGTACAATGATTATGGTGAACAAGTTTGAACTGCAGTGTAAATATTCCACACGCATAACGAAAATACTGAATGATATAGTCCACAACCCAGTATTTGGAACCCCATCTCAGGCAATAAAAATATAATGTTATGTTCCTTTCAATAGGCACTGACAGATTAATAGCTACTGGTACTCTTCCATGTTTAAAACTACCCATTCGAAAGGCATTTCATATGTTTTATAATTACCTCAGAAATGTTGAGAATTACAACAGACTGAAGTAAGTCTGTATAAATACAAAATTCCCAAAACTGTTAGAGCAACACAAAGTAATAGAATCTTTGTATTTACAAAGATGGTTTGTTTGAGGGAAAATGAAATGGCAATTTTAAAAAGGACCGAGAAACCAATGGTGAGAGCAATATGTGGTACAAAACTGATGGAGAAAAAGAGGACAGAGGACCTACAAGGGATGTTGGGATTGAAGGAAATAGTGGTTCAGATAGTATGGCCATGTGTTGAGAAGGTATGATGAGCATGGTTTAAGAAAAGCATTGGAGTTGGAAGTAAAGGGCAAGAGGAAGCGTGGACAACCAAAAGAAGACAGGGAAGATGCAAGTCGAGAATGAGAGCAAGAGTGTTGGTTTGGAGAAGGAGGATGCCATGAATCGAGTGAGATGGAGAGTGGGAGTTGGGGAGGTTGCTGTTAGAGTGGGGTAAATCCAGCCACCCCTGTTTATGGGGATAAACCTGGATCAAAATTGGATTGATTGTTCATGATTTGTAGAGAATAAGTCTGTAACTAAAGTCAAGCCAATTTTTCCTAGGTTTCTAAAAAGGTTGACTTCAAATATCAGCAATGTTTAACACGCTATTTAATAGCTCGATCCTTGATGATCTTCCTAACACTATCATACCTGAGTAATCACTTTCTCCAAACTCATTCGGCGAGACACCAGTGCGTGATTCCTCAATGGTCTCTAGTTCCACTGATGCAGGACTGCTTCCAAGATTTTCCATAATCTCGACTTTCACATAATATTCTGTTTGACTTTCACTCACAGTTTCCTTATGTGACTTACTCTCTAAAGAATCATCTTCTATAGATTTGACCATTTGTTGTTCTCTTAACTCATCCTGAGAAGATAATTTACTGTTGGTGTCAGTTGTCAGTAATGATGAAGGGACACTGCCGAGGTTGTCAATCACAAGCATTGATCTCCTTTTTATCTTCATGCTGTTATTTCTCTTAAATTTCCCAACAGGAGTTTCTGGTGTGGTAGGTGCAACCTTGTCTTCCTTTTTAAGAAAACCTTGCAGACCCTTTGGTGCATGATCTGAAAAAGTCCTCATTCTTGTGAATCTTTGATTCATCGCATATTTTCTGTAACTCAGCTGAATGACTCTAGCAGCCCAATGTGCTCTTTCCTTTCCACCATATTTTTTCTCAAGGAGCTTTATACTTTTGTCATGAAGGTCTGGGGACAGTTCATACTTGTCAGAAAATGATCGCTTCCGTGCAACACTCTCATTTCTTCGAATTGATCTACTCATTGTATCGTGTCTTTTTATTATGGGTGTGTGGTCAGATGATTGAGCTGTGCAATCAGCTGTGATGGTGATCACCGGCCCAATTGACTCTGTTTTTGTCTTCTTGGTGACATTTTCGTTTTCTTCATGATTGTTTAATTCTTGAGGACTCTTCTCATTACCACAACTGCAAAACAAAACATTTAAAATTAGTTTCAAGGTTATTCTGGCTTAAAATAAAAATTATACTGAAAGAGTGAAGCAAAATCTCTAACTTATATGTAGTTAATAAATAAATATACAAAGACGGTATGATGTAATCAATAAGACAAACTTGAACACAATCAAAACATGGTGTCATACCATATTCTACTATAGGCTAATAAAAAATAATAGAATTTTGAAGGCAACATAATATTTAACAAATAATGAAGCCTAAGCTGTGTATATAGACTGTAATAGAACACAACAGGCATTTCAGAACATGAGGAAAATTGTAGAAAACACAAGCTGTAGGCAAGTGTTTTCTACATTGATTTTTCTCAATGTTCTCAGAAGCCAGGAGTGTTACATCACAGTCTAATAAACAGCTTAGGTTTCTTTAAATATGCTTTATAATATAGGTTCTACATGCTGAAAACAATAACGATTTCCTATCTTATACTTATTCCATTGTTTATTCTAGGCCGCGGGATTGCAGGAATCCCCCACTTTTGTAAAAGATCCCCCAAACTTTCTGACACCGTGCGGGACAAATCCCCCACTTTAAATCACATCGCTGTATTATTCAAAATAGTCTAACTAAGACTAATCCCCCCACATTTTTTGAAAATCCCCCACATTTTTTGAAAATCCCCCACATTTTTTGAAAATCCCCCACATTTTTTCAAAGCATGGGGCAGATCCCCCACTTTTTTCAAATCCTAGAATAAACACTGGATCCCCTGATCAAAATCATGCTACGCGGTGCCTGCTTACTCAATAACATCTGAAAAATACCATTATTGAGAAGAAGATATTGAATAAGCTAAAGGTTGAGCAAGCAAAAATATAGAATGAAAAATATCTTTCTGAGTAATGTAATTATAATAAATTATTAGCATAGTTCCCCTAAAGTGCTACTGTAGCAAATACTTTATACCAGTATTATAATTGAAGAAAAAAACATTTAATCTCTTTTGCGCATGCTCTTTGAGTACTGTTTCACGTCAGGTCACGTCAAATCTTGACAAAAACAAACAATATGGTGCCAAGGGCATCAGAATGCGATTTTGTTGTAACCTTTTGGCGTCGTAATTAAGTGTTGAAAGTGGCTGATGTTGATATCAATGTTGAAAATAAGGAGGAAGAAGAAGTGAATATAAAAAGGAATTAAACGATGTAAAAAACAGTGATCAGTACTCAACGGTCGTAAAACCGCGTCAAGTCTGTCTTGATTTATTAATGGTCTGAGTCATTTGGATTGGTAGAAACCTTGAATCCCTCCTTTTAGCGATTTTGTTGTTTCCAAAAAACCCGGTGCAGTAATTTTGTCATTAGATATTTGTCTAACGTATGAGACATATCGTAATTCCGCTGACATTTTCACAGTTTGACTTGAATTCATTTCGATTCGTTCCAAATAAATTCGGAGTTTGAATCACCGGAGCGATCGATTTTGTACCGGATTGAATTGAATTGAATTCGATACGGTTAAAATATGGTGTTTGAAGTAGACCTAAGAATCTTATTCTGTGGTTCGCTTTTATACTGCAAGTCCAAGCTAATTTTTGCAGGCGGCAGACTGAGGCAATGTTTGAGTTCCTTACTGACGTTTTTATTGTGGTAAAATAGTACTTCCTGATCATTAAATATGTAAATAAACAATTTATACAATATTTGGAGATATAAATTCACCACAATAGCACTTAAATACTGGCAAATTAGAACTAAAAATGAAAAACGTGTTAAAAAAAAATTAGGCAGATGTGATAATTTACTTAGTGTACTTGGGAACACAATAATTAGTACCATACAAAGAGGAAACCCATAACCTTTTCTTCATGCTTCTTCCAACTTCACTTCTTTGTTTGTATCTGGCTTTGTTGGTCACCTGAGAAGTTGAAGGACAGGCACAAACAAACAATGAAGTGGGAAGAAAACGAAGAAAAGGAGGTAGCTAAACACATCCTCGATAGCCAAACTAAGAAGAACAATTAATGCTTTAACCATGCTTATCTAAAACCAAAGAATATATCAAATGAATAATACTGGTTTGTGGAGTACCTTGTCATACTCGTACTGAGTAGCACATCTGCTGTCAAAGCGTAAATACAGGCAATTTGCTCCGGGTAGCTTGATAGTTCTACAGAGTTTGTAATCATCTCTTACAGGGTGGATACTCTCCACAGTCCGAGGATTCGACCAAGGACTAGGGACGGGCCAGCTGGTTAACAGAGAATCACTGCTGTCCCTCCACTCTTCCTTCTTTTGGTTACACTTGCCAGATTTTAAGCGATGATACAGATTGGCAACCTGTTGAATACAAAATCTGCACAATAACAATCTTCATTATCAACTGGTATTCGCAGATGAGGAGCTAAACAATAATAGATGTGGAGACAGATTAAGATTGCGAAATATCAACTCCAAGTCAGTAGGAAAGTGCTAAAGCTGACCATCTTCTCTCATCAGAATAAATAAGACTACAATAAAAGATGCAAGAATTGCTGCTCTGTTTCTTAGTGTAATCTATCAAGAAATCGATTCTTAAACACTGCTAACGCAAGTATGTTTACTAGTAAAGTAAATACTACAAACAACCGATGCTACATCAAAGTTTATTTAGTAGAAATCTACTCACTATCTATCGCAAATACAGCAAACTGATTGGTACGTGCAGCAAATTCAATAAAGTTTAAAGTTCAAAGTTACTGTACTCACTATCTATCATGTGATAGATAGCGTCTGCGGGATGAAAATAAGTAATTCAATATGGCGGGCCTTTTCCTGCTTTTCAGAAGGCGTTTTGGAAGGGCATTTAACTAAAATAGCAAAAAATATGGCCTGAAAAAATCTCAAAGGTAAGAAAAAAATAATTTTGAAGTATCGGTTTGACAGTTTCACTGGATGAATAGTCGCTGGTGTATCATTAGCATTGGTTGTTTGAATAAATTCGATAATCTCTTATAAAAAAGAGTCTTGTTGTTTTTTGTTTCTTCTTCAGAAATTTCTACTAAAACAATTAGAACACTCGCTCTCAATTTCTATCGCCAATCCATAGAAATTTCGAGCTCGTATTCTAATTGTTAAATCTAACCGTCTTCCTTAGAATAGTAACTGTGGCAAAGGAGTGACATCTGAACACTTTTTAAACTAAACACAAATACGCTTTTTATTTTCTTAATTAGGACTTAAATCACTCTGTTCGTCTTTGAACTTGGGCGATTGTGTGCTAAATCTCTCTACTGACACTAGAGTATGAAACGAGAAGTCTATTGGTAGGCAAAAAAAGTAAACATGTCATTTTACCCTCGTAGAGGTTATCGTTAAGGAAATCACAGTTGACAATGCGTTCTTGGCAACGGAAAGATGGCAGAACTTCTCATCTTCAAGTACTGTCACAATCAATGGTAACAACTGTCCCAATATTGCAGTGCTGACGGAACGTTCAAGCACTTCCAAACGAACATCAATGTCTTCCCTTTGCTCTGAGTTCGATACTAGTTGGCCAAGCTCTTCCAACAGCATTTGCAAAATCTAGGATAAAATAAAATAGTTTTTGGTACTAAAAAAGAGAATGATTATAACTTTACATATGTAAATAAAAGTCTTTGCGAAGATGGTTTTTTTCATCCTAAAATACTTTACATTCATATTATGGTAGCTAAAATAAACAAATTACACTGACTCTCAAAACAAGAATTTTCACAGGATGACAACAATCAAAATCTACAAATTCTGAAAGTTTTTTTGGGAATGATTTTGTACCATGGTATAAACTATAACATTCTGAATGACCGCTGCGTAAGTAAATAAAAAGTTTACCTTTAATTGCACACAATTAAAAAGCCTTTCAGTTATCAACGGGAATCGAACAAGTGACTTCTGCCATACCCATAAAGACCCCTAACCATCTTAGCTATAAAGCCACTGGAAGATCAGGTTCTTTCAAGTTGGCCAGTCAATGTCATTCTGAGGTGTACATCGATTATTGCGATTTAGTTTGTACAGCAAAGTAAAGAATGACGTTACTATGAATAATCGTCACAATTATGAAACTTCCATGCTCCACTGACATTCAAACCTGTGACCTATGTACAGTATGCGATAAGCGTGCAGCGCTCTAGCCTACCAAGCTACGAAACAATAAATGAGAGAGTAGGTCATTTTATGTGGGTCAATCAATGCAAGTTTTAGATTTACATTTATCTGTTGTATGTACTTGGCTAAATGAGTTATCGGCTCGCATTCACCATCTTACCTCCAAAGTCTTACCATTTCAATTTCTTACCTTTTGACAACCCTCCATTATCTCACATGAAAGCATTTGGATTTCAACACGCTTTACGATGGAATTAGAAATCTGTATGAGAGAAAACGTACACCAGTTGAGACAAATATCTATTCCAGCAGTCCCGAATATCTATTACAATAACATGTTTCCTTTATTAATGTTTGCACTAATAAATGTTTAAACTGTCCTAAATATGTACGTGAATTGGAAGGAGGTAGAACTTTTATAGTATCAGCTACAAAACTATGGAATAGCATTTCGCTTAAAAACAGAAAAATAGATTGGGTAGCATGTTTCAAGCACAATATGTTTAATATGTTTTTAAAGATCAACAAAATCTACAACATTTTAGAATTTTTATAAACATTTTTAC
>JANCMA020096300.1:0-15069 GCA_024336925.2 Zoanthus solanderi | reverse complement strand
ATACGAAATTAATTAAAACGTAAAGTAAATTTACTTTAGTAGCCAATGGATTTCTTTATTTTTATCACTCAGTGAGAAGTTTAAATACTAACCTTTGTCTTCTTTTTACAAACTAATAATACTCAAAAAAATTCTGAGCCAATGACGGGATTTGAACAATTTTTAATCCGTTTAACGGTAGGCTAAAACGAAGATAATTAAATCATGACGTGTGAGTGCTTGTTTGAGACAGCTTCAGCCTGTTCACAAATCTATATATGAACGTAACAAATGACCTCGCTACCCTAAGAGTCCGTGTAGCTCTGTGGATAGAGCGTCCGCCCGGAGTTCTGAAGGTCCTACAAACCATTGCTCAAAGTTATTGTTAAAGAGAAGTTTAAAGACCATCTTTGTTCAAAATTTGAATTTTAAAAGATGTCAGATGTGGGCGGAAGTAACGCTTTTATAGTTCGGTTTCTTGTTTAAGCGTATTTAACTCCGGCGTCAAAAGTATTTTTAACGTATAACATGAATACGACTGGAAAACATATTTCTGTTACTCAGGTTGCCTTGGGAAAAATGCACGAAACTATAACTTGTGACTGGAACATGACTAATCCTCCAGAGGGATACAACAGCACCTGGGCAGTTACTAAAAACATACCAGACCCAAATGATGACGTGACCACACCCTATGGTGTTGTCGTGCCTTGCGGCCGTCAAGTGACAAACAAAGCCATCAACGAGAAGTTTAAGGATGCCTACTTTTATCGTTCCCAACCGAACGAGTATATAGTTTATAATGAAGGACAGGTTCGCCTTAGGTACATTGTCAGGATTAAGCAGGGCTAAGTCCTTCGGTATAACTAAATGTATAGTGGTATAGTCGAAAAGTTATGAAATGTCCACGACTTAATGTTTTTTTTTTAAACTTTTTAATTATAGTAGTAACAAATTTACTTATAGTAGTAATTTCTTTAGTTGTAGTAGTATCATTTTCAATTGTTGTAATAACATTTTTAATTAGTTTATGTAATCGAACCTTTACGAGGTCAATATGGAATTAATTTTCACGAGTGTGTTTTAAACAGAATCAAAATTGCGTAAGACCGTTAGGGCGAACGCAATTTGAGCTTTATTAAAACACAGAAGTGCAAATTAATTTCAAATTGAACGAGTAAAAGGTTCGATTACTTGTTAATCATATACTGAAAAAAATATTTAAAAAATGGCGGTAAAAAAGCAGAACGTTATGGTGATAACGTGACAATTTATGCGTGCACGGACAATTCATGCCTCAATCGTTGTCATAGAAACCTTTGCATTTTGATTGGCTTATTAGCTTGTAACAATCCATGCGTGCACGGATAATTTATGCCTCTATCGTTGTCATAGAAACTTCTGCATTTTGATTGGTTTATTAGCTTTGAGTTTGTAATTGCACGAAATTACAAATTTCTGCACGGGATTACACTTTTTTGCATAGAATTACAAAGTAATTTCACTGCTCTTGACCAATCAGAATCAAGTATTTTTTTCATGTATATGATTATAGTAATAATTTCTTGAATTGTAGTAGTTACATTTTTAATTGTTGTAGTAATATTCTTAATTATAGTAGTGTAACATCTTTAATTAGTATAGGTAATCGTATGGCCGGGTTTTGAGTGCAATTACGGATTGATCCAGCACGAGAAAAGGTTAACTTAACGTAACAAAGGCTAACTTAACGTAACAAAGGCTAACTTAACGTAACAAAGGCTAACTTAACGTAACAAAGGCTAATTTAACGTAACATAAATTTTCTTTCATTCTTCACGTGCATCGTTAATTTCCCACGATAAAGTGTTGATAAATTGAGGCTTAGGATATGTTTTGTAAACAATTAGTCTACATTAGTACATAGAAATTAGAGAAAGTTAGGATTAGGTTATCGGTTGTGTGGTAACGTTTATTAACTAGGGGAGGGAGGGTGATTTTCCAGAGTTGCTTCACTTTACCTCATATCTATGATTAACTGGTCTTTCTCACATTTTCATTTTGTGCTTTTAGTTTTACTTTGAAATTTTCACCACAGGTAAACCAGACTCGAAATGAATGATAACTTTGTATAGCAAATACAGGAGAGTTAGGCTATCTTTGACTTAAAATCAAAGATTAACCACAAATAGTCGGGGGAGCTGTTTGTATTAGCAAGTCTTTGTTTACAATTTGACTTTGTTACCATGTGTACCCCAGTTTCCAGTAGGGTTACAATTTTATAAAGGCTGAACATTAAAAAAGCTTTGCACACAATGCATACGCCAGCGAAGGCTCGCACATAAACCCGACAAAAAAAACATCATGCCTTTTTGCTGTTCTTGAAAACGTCTAGACAGAGCTTTAGCGAAACCGTCACATAAATAGACCATTTTCGAATTTGCATTTACCGCTGACAATAACGTATTCAATAGACCAGTTTCGCATTCCTAGTTGCCGCTGATTTAAATGACTGCAGATTCCTTTTGCACGGTGTTAGCCTCAATATGAAGTTAAATATTCCTAAATGCCAGTGTAGTTTTACACTTCTTACACCTGTGTGTATTGTTGAAGGTTTGACCTCTCGCTTTCTTGCATTAATATTTTTGAATATTTAACAACAAAACGAGGCTAACACTGTGCAAAAGGAATTTACAGTCATTTAAATCAGCGGCAACTAAGAATGCGAAACTGGTCTATTTATAATGTTAGCCTCAGTATGAAGTTTAAATGTCCCTAAAGCTTACAACTGTGTGTATTGTTGGAGGTGTGACTTTTCGCTCTCTCTCTCTCACAAGTATTTTTGAATATTTAACAACAAAGCGAAGCAACTGCGAATTCGAAACTGGTCCATTAAATGTGGGCTACCTGTGTTGTGTCATAGTAATAAACTTTCAGTAACACGTTTTCAAAATCGTTTACTCAACGAGAACAAAATAAAATGAAACATATAAAACGTCTGTGTGGTATTTGAAAGTTGTAGAGCCAGTGCAATAGTTACCACTAAGGGGGGTGGGAGGTTTAGGCTGAAAAGTCAGGAGGGGTGGGGTTGGGGTGGTGGACTGAAACATTGCGTCAAAATTATTGAAAACGCGATGCAAAGACACGACTGTTCTCGCAGTCAGATAATTCAGAAATGAGAGGTTTGTTTAGCGTTGCTTTAAAGAACGGATTGTTTTAAACAATAAATTTACATTCAGGAACCAGTGTAAGAATACAGTGATTACATGGTATCAAGTTTATCCTGAACAGGATGAACCTAAGTTCCGCAAATTTTTTGTTAGTTATCAAATATCTTATTCGTTCGTGCAGATTTATGTGTTAATTCCCGTTACCATCGTGGCCTTGTTGCCAATTTTTTTAGGCTTCAAGTGAACTATATACTAGCACTTATAAGCTATCTGTACTTGATTAAGCACTAAGCTTTCACTATTACTTATTTTCTTATGGGAATCCATGCCTGTTAGCTATGCCATGCTGATGAGGCTTAAAAATCTCAAAGCAGCTTCTAGTACTAACAAGAGGCTCATTAAGCCTTTCTCGTGGTACGCGTGGCACTGGGGACAAATCCCAAATATGGCAGTCACTGGACCGAATCGCTAATCGCGACATAAAGAAAAAAGAAAAAGAAATCGAACCCAAACGTTGACTCGTGGTACCACGAGTAAAAAGAATTTATACGAAGCGCATACTGTTAAATTCTCACAACTTGGAGACAGAGGAACCATATTGTTTACGTCATTTTCGTGCTTCATAGCCCCATGAAAACACACTTGTAGAGCAATCAAAACGCACTTACTGTCACGATTATTTTATATTATTTATCTCACAAAACCAAATTAAGAACTGACGGCTCCTAAGAACGAGCTCAAGTTCCTCGAGTATTTACACGGATAGCTAACCTTAAGAATTCGTTTAAGCTTAGAATGAAACACAGCCATTCAACATTTCTCCTCTTTAATGTTTGTGTAAAATTGTACCTATTATTTTACATAAACAATAATTAGATTGCGTAGACAACGCTACCATTTCGAATACAGATATTCTATATCAAGCAGGCACGTAGCTAACTGTAAGCCAGGTTAGCCCGGGCTTACCAGTTTTTCTGAAAGCCTAGCACTTTTCTTCATACAATTTCTTTTATTTCGGAAAATGAAGGTACAGAACAGACAAAATGATCCCTCGAAATCATCAGTTCTGCTCGACTTGTTTTCTTTATTTTTCATTTAAACATCACCAGGTCGCAAACATCGACATAGACGGCCGAGGGGAAGCGGAGCGAAGCTGGAGGTTAGGCCTCTATCATGTGAATCCGGGCTTACCAGAAAAAACTGGCAGGCTACGCACCTGTCAACTGATATACTTATAATTATGCTTGTGGTTAATCAATAAAATATATATACATGCATACTATGCACTCGATTACTGCTCACTCCACCTCTTTCACGCTTAACAATAACCTTTTGTATCGATTTGAATATTATTGCAAATTGTAATTCATTCTTTTCTTTTGTTCTTTATCTATAAAAAGTCTTTACAAAAATACTTTTTTATGTGAACTAATTACACAGACTGAAACGTTTACTAATAAATCGCACAGGTCAGAGAAGAACATTTTCAAAATATTTGAAACCTCGCTATAACCTGTTAAACTGAACAGCAAATATGATTGAATGTACATTGGATTCAAAAGTCACTGAGTGTAGGTTTCACGGTAATACAAATTAAACCAGTTTTATTTTTAACATCAACTATATAATTTTAAAATGGGTGAATCTTGGACAGACTTCTGGGGAATATCCTATTTTTGGGCAAAATTTGGGATGGTCGGCAAAAAGTATATACCCGATCGTCTGGGATTTTCCCGAAAAAAGGAAAACCCGGCTTAAAATAAATAAGTGGAAGAACATCTGGAAAACCTAGATTGGAGAGAACAATAAAAAACTTGTTTTCAAATATCTGGAGTTGGTGGGAGATGACACAACCATTAAGAGACTGGTGGTGAAAACAAAGTGAATCTGTGGCTGTCTGCTAAAGAAACATACAAGTAGTAGTAGTGGAATCGTATTTCATGCAAAGTAGGAACTGGGTCGAGTAACTCATGGTATATTTGATAGTCAAAGCATTTTGGCAATGAACATTTTTTTTTTCAAAACAATGACAGAGTGTGACAATTGGATTCTTCGAAAATCGTTCAGGGAGAAGAAAGCTGTAACAGAACATTTTCAAATTTGCAGTTGCCGCTTTCTATACTGACAGCGGACTCAAGTTGTACATGAAGTTAAATATTCCTAAATGCCATTGACATTGCAAGTCTTACCCTACTTAGAATACAACTGTGTGTATTGTTGGAGGTGTGACTTTTCGCTCTCTCTCGCAAGTATTTTGGAATATTTAACAACAAAACGAGGCTAAGACTGTATAAAACGAACCTACAGTTATTTCAATCAATAGCAACTAGGAATTCAAAACTGGTCTATTTGCACAACCATCCGTTTGCAAAATAGTTATTCTTCTTAAAACTAACCTCAGTACTATCTTTCAATGAAACAGGATGTTTTAGAGACGATAGACCCCTCAAGCTACATGATAAAAACATTTGATATACCATTTAAGACTTACAACAATAAATTTTGTACCAAATTTTGTTTGAATTTTGCCCTGGTTTTTGTTTACTATTGAGTATTGAAATTCCCTAACTAATCTAACAAAAAACGTTCATTGTAAACAAAACCTCTCTTTGGTAAAATTGGCAACAAAACTAACAGATAAGAAGCCAGTACAATTATATTATATTAATTGCATTATCAATACAAATTTTGAAGTAACTCTTGAGTGACTGACATCAACCAGAAAAAGGTTTTTTGACGCATATCATCTGCTAAACGTTTGACTGTCGGTCAGGATCAAAATTTCTTTTCAATCTTTCAGGATCCATTGAAGCCATGTTTGAGAAATCACGGAAAACATTTGCAAACGTTTCATCACCTAAGAAGGCAAAGAAAAAACATTGTGAGTCCGAGATTAAACACTTTATAATGGCCCTGGCCCCAAAGGAAACAGTTATTTTTGTTTCCCCCGACGCCCTCAATAGTTGTGGTTCCACTAAGGGTTTTTTACCTCGGTAAAGCCAATAATTTCCCTCGGTAAGACGGTTTCTGTGTGGAACCACCATAAACCGTTCTCCCCGAATTGAAATTTACCTCGGTATATTTCTATGGTTACGTCAAAAAGCCGAAAGGACTTTCCCATGACAGTTTCCGCGACGGAAAGATTGCTTTTCGAGAAGACCGAGATGGCTCTACCAATCACAGTACGGAAACGTAATTATCGCTGACAGGAAATTGATTTGATGCCCACTAGACTGTGAAGAAACGTGAAATTCGCGGCAAATTGCCGAGCGAGTCAACATACAACAAGGCTGGGTTTCGCGCTTTACTGTGAGTTCTTACGACTTTCTTGTCTTTTTGGTGGGCATTTTACTTGTTTCATACCACATAACTCGCCAATAATTCAGATTGTATGTTATTTAAAGGAATTCTCGTGAATACGATGACCTTGCATATGATGCACAAACCTTTCACCACGGGCAGTCTTGTTTTAATGGAACCGCTCAGAGCTATATCACCTCGGTAAGCACCGAAAGTGACCCGAGATAGACTCTAATGGAACCACAACTAATTTAAAACGTGGACAGGAAAAGCCTGAAAGCGACATTTTAGTTTATTAATATTACTTCTTTTTGGCTTCTAAAATGTGGTGGACGGCTTCACATTTTTAACGAAGAGTATAATTTTTGTTTCGAGATAATAATCGCCGATTGTTTACTTCAATTCAGTCTGGAGCAATGTAATTTTACACATACAGGTTTTAAAATTTTTAAGCTTAGGTAGGACATTTTAAATTATCACAGAATTTATTATATTCTTCTCCATATAAAAAAACAAAATACCACAGCGCCAATGGTAAACAGGTAGGTTTTCTGAAATTTCCAGTTTGTTTTGAAACTGAGACATTTGTTTTTGATGGCAGCTCAACTTGCTTTCTTATTAGTCAGTTGCATTCTGGTGAATTTATTTGTTTAAGGAGGTGTGAAGCAACATGCTAAGTTTTCCGGCAGGCGGTCTTTTTCTCCCTCTCCCTAATTTTTCATCCTAACAGCAAGACCGCCAGCTACGCTGGCTATTATGAATCATAACTGTTGTTTCTTGGTTTAACCATGGCCGAGTATTCAACAAATTCAAACCAATGAATATAAGAAGCAAAATAATCTTTATTGAGCTTCTACTCCAGCAAAAGTTGTCAATTATCAAAGTATACATTCAGTTTATTTAATCTGGCGGACTTTTTGGCACACGTCCAGAAATGTTTCTGCATTTTAGAAAAGTTTGAAGTTTGCATTTTTAGTGAAGCAGTTTGGGACATTTTTGATCAGTTTTTCTGTTTGATTTTTTAAAATGGAATTCAACCCTTTGCAAGATTTATTGAATACTGGACTTTCAATTATTGAAATTGATTTGTTTTAGGGCGGCAAAAACTTGAAGTGAAAATATGCAGATTCCAGACTTTTTTGGACAACATGGCAATGTTTATCTATAACGGCGCTTATCTATAATTGGAATGACTCGTGCCATTTTTATATCATCTGGAACTGAGCCAGAAGAAATAGATAGGTTAATAAGATAGGTAAGAGGTGCGGCAAGGAAATCAATATTGGATTTAACATCAGCAATCTTGATGCCATCATATCCACATGCTTTGTACCTGCTTTAAAACTAGATGATAGTTTCTTAATTTCATCTTCAGTTACAGGTTTCAAAAATATTGTTTCAGAAATTTTATTTTTGAGAAATGAGCTGTGTGAAATGTCAGAGGGAGGTAACTTCTTGGCAAGGTCTGGTCCCATATTTGTGAAAACCTCACAGAATTTATTAGCAATGGTATAAGGGTCTGAAATGTCTTTGTTGTTGTTTGTAAAAGTAGGTGGCAATTTGGATCTTGCAGGTTGCTTGTTAATGATTTCATTTAGGATTTTCCAAGTAACTCTAATATTTCCTTTGGCACTTTCAAATTTAGAGTCATAGTGAAAGCGTTTGGCAATTCTTAGCAGGTGATTAAGCTTATTGGTATATTTTTTGTATTTTACCTTATTTGACTCAGTAGGATAATGTAGAAATTTTTTATATAGCTTACTTAAATAATAAATAAAATTAGTAATATCACAACCCCAAATAAACCCAAACTGCATATCATCTATAACATGCACTTGCTCTCTTATAAGCCTGCATGTCTACAATTCTTTCTACCACTTTCATCACTGGCTCAAGTAACTTCAGACCTCTTTTATTATCACACTCTACAGCCCCACCTTTCCCATTAAAACTATTAACAACAGAGCTGCATGACTTGCAATCTGAGGGATCCTTTCCAATGAATAATTCATAAGGTCAGTAACAATGTCAAAACAAGTGTCCCAACCAGCTTTTAGCATTTCTAAGACCACACCTGTTGGTCCTGTTGCCTTACTATTCTTTATATCACTGATAGCCTTGGTACCATCTTCTTCTCATCCTGATGGTAGGACCTTGCACAGCTGGATCGATTTCTGGGAGACTGTCCTTGCAGTCAAACTCTTCATTCAATAGTTGCTGGTAGTGAGATTTCCAGGCCTTTTCCTTAGCATCATCTGTGAAGGCTAACGGGCCACTATCATCTGACAACATCCTGATTAGTTTTTATCATCTGCTGAGCTACTTTAAATATATTTTTCTTCTCATCATCATCATCATCAAATATTAGCTGCTCTTCAGCTCATGTTTTGGCAGCACACATCTCTGCAATAGCCCTACATTTTGAACCCAGGTATAATTCCTTGCTACCTCCAAATTTCTGTTCCTTCCAGAGCCTCTACTTTTACCTAATAACACCATCAACCTTATCATTTCACCACCACAGGTGTACCTCAGGGACTGCACAGTGATTTCAAAAGTGGTGGGGCTACGAGACTTTATCGCATTGATACCAGGAGGAGGTCCATTTTGGGGGCAATATGCCTGTGTTTCCTAGCTGTGGCACTGAGTTATAGGCAAAGTGTTCAATTGGCATTAAACCCATAAAGATTTTCCAAAAGATTTTCTTAAAGCATGCAGGTATCTCTTCGATGAGTAAAATTAAAATTGAGTGAGCTGATTTTTTAGCTAAACCCTTTTAGATTCCTAGAAAATGCACTTTTACTATAACCCAATAATTCGAAAAAACGTCGTACATACACACTTACAACATGCGTTCATGTTAGTTCTTCAATATAATCATGCAGCACCTTTTGGTAGGTAGAGAAAGGACACTATAGGGACCTGCTGAGTGCTTAAATTTAAGTTTTTAATGCATGGATTTGCAATCATCTATATACTTGGACAGAAATTTAAAAATAATTTTGGACAAAAAAGTGGTAGGGCTATTGCCCACACAGCCCACACGGTTGTGCAGTCTATGTACCTCAGTTCAATGCATTGCAAGGCGCGATACATGACTTGAAGCTAGACTTCAAGAAAAACAAAGAATCTTTAAATAAAATAAGTACATAATTAAAATTCCTTAAGTTCAAATAGAGCAAAATAAAAATCACAAATAGCTGTACAAAAAGAAAAATTAAAAAATAGAACTTTTAAAAATTGATCTGAACAGAATAATTTTCAGGAACAAGAAGTAGTGGTAGTGAGTAGGACAGAAGGTGAAGTGTCTGTAAGGTAGATCCATGTGGTATTTGTGGGAAGCGAAAATTGGTTGGGTGAAGTTCAAGGAATGCAGAGAGTTGCTGAACTCAAAAAGGTTCTCACTAAAGATTAAAGGAACGGTTTAATTGATTTGTGTGAGATCGGTGATGTTATATGGGAATGAGACATGGTGTTTGATGGAAAATGAAACTTACAGCAATTTTGAGAAGGACCAAGACAGCAATGGTGAGAGCAATGTGTGGTGCAAAACTGATGGAGAAAAAGAGGACAGAGGACCTAATGGAAATGTTGGGATTGAAGGAAACAGTGGTTCAGATGGTAAAGGCGAATGGAGTGAGATGGTACATGAGAGGTATGGCAAGAGGAAGGTATGGTATGGCAAGAGGAAGTGAGGATGACCAAAGAAGACGTGGAAGACACAAGTGGAGGAGGACAGCAAGAGTGCTGGTTTAGAGAAGGAGGATGCCATAAATTGAGTGAGATGGAGAGTGGGAGTTGGAGAGATTGCTGTTAGAGTGGGGTAAATCCAGCCACCCCCGTTTACAGGGATAAACCTGGATTAAAATTGGATTGACCCTTCTTCGTGTATAAAGCTATAACTGAACGATCTCATATCGAGATGTCATATTTGATACACACATTAATAATACTGTATGCTTAGATTTCAAATACAGTTAATACTTGTATATTATAATGCTCATCTCATCCAAAATGTTTTTCCAGGATTGTTTTTGACTCCAGTGAACAGTGCTTCACCTGGTACAAGAGATTGTGTGATTCTGCACCTAGTATAAGTCGTACGGAGGACTTGTTTTGTTTTGCATTCTATGCATGGAGTCGAAATTCCTATCATGCAGGATCTTGTGAAGAGAGTTATTGTACAAATCTGTCTCACTCAGGTATTAAAGATAATCAAGGGCATTGTTAAAAGTTTTATTAGGTGAGACTAATTAGTTTGATTTCCTGTTTTGCAAACCTGCCAAACTTAATTTTTCGAAAATAGAAAAAAACAAAGATAGAATTTTCATCTGAAAATCAATTGAAAATAATATATTTCCCTGCTTGTAATGAATCAAAATGTACTTATTTCAAGCTCAAGTCATAGTTGGTACAATCAAAAATTATGTGACAAGGTACAAACAGCTTCACATACACATGATAAATAATTGTTACAATGATATACATGTACTAAGTATTGAATTAAATTGCATATTTTGGGATTTTTTATTTTTATCTTTTCGTTCCCTCCAATCTTGAGTTTTTGGACATTAATGTTTATAAAACAGGAAATTAAATTGGTCTGGCCTAAGCTTGGATTAATATTGGAGTACCTAGAGCTGTATTTAGGCTAAAATAATATTAATAATAATTAAATATTAATTTGTTGAAAGCCAGGCCTGTCAGTGAAAAAATCAATAGGCATGCGATGATTCGCTCTCCTTGGCTCACCGAGGCATGCAATGGCGTGCAGTGACTTAAGTGACTAAAAATGCAAAACGTAGGTGCTTGTAGATTTTGACTGCTTTTTTACCACAAAGGAGACAAACTGTCTAGACTGCTTTCAGTAAAAATAATTATTTTTGATACATTTAAAATGGGTTTTTCTTAACATGATAGAGCTCATTTTTTACAATGACCTCAACTTTTGAGGGAGGACTAAATAATTCTTGGTTGCTCCATGTACAACAAGCAATTTTCCTTGAAATGGAGCTCGCAGCTACATGTTTTTCTGCAAATTCTAAAAGAAAAGAAGCATGATGACCTGTTTTCAAAAAGTAAGAAGTCACTGCTTAGAAATACCAAGAGCGATAATTATATATTTTAGGCATGCGATGGATCACACGTCTGGCTTTTTGTTAAGCTTTTTATTGACAGGCCTGATTAAGTGATATTACTATAGTTACATAACTTATAATATTTCACAGTTTTGCAGTATATTTTTTTACTGATTTTGATTACCATTATAAAAATACATTAAATAATGTAAGAAATATAATAATAAAAATACAAAATTAAATAATCGGGGCTCCAACTTAACTTTTGAAGTTAATAGTCAAACAGCTATTACATGGTCAAGATTCACTTGCCATAAATGTGTTTCTACTAGTCTAGGCACATGTACAGCACAAAACAGTCACTTTCTTGTATTAAACAAACATGAGAAAATCTAAAACTGCTGTTGCTATTAACATGTAATTAATTATACAACTTAAAAATAAATTAATGCATTATAATAAATTTATCATACATGCTCATCATGACTTTGTTTAAAATACAATTCTTTATTCCACTGAACTCAACCAAAAAGGGCCTAACTGTACAGTACTCCTTCGGTACATGTAACATCTGGCTGCAAACAGCTGGTCCTCGGTCACCATGCCTTATTAGAGTTCAGTGTTATAAATAAGTTAGTCTTTCACACATGAAGAATCGGGAAAAGAAGGTAGTAGCAAAAGCAATGAAGGAGGCGGCTGAGTGGGAGCTGAGAGAGCTGAGTGAGCATCCAAACAAGGTGTTTAAGCTGGTGAAGTCAATGAAAAAAGATGGGAAAGATATTGAGGGAGGAAGATGCATGAGAGGTATTGATGGTAGGCTGACTTTCAGTGAGAAAGATAGAAGGAAAATCTGAAAAAAGCGCATGAAAAGAATTATGAATGAGGAGAATGAGTGAGATCAGAATGTGAAAGCAGAATTGGTGGAATTAAGGGCCAGTTTAGAGATCTAGAGTTAGTCAGGAAGAAGTGGTGAAAGCAATAAGGGAAATGAAAGCGGGAAAGGCTGCTGGACCCTCGGAAGTAAGTGCTGAAATGATAGCGGTAAGTGGGAAGATTGGGATTGATGTGATGGTGGAGCTGTTTTAGGGTGTGTTGGATGAAAGAGGAATGTCAGAGATTGGGCACAGAGTTTTGTGGTACCGATTTTCAAGGGGAATGGGGATGCAATGAATTGCATGGCATATAGGGGAGTGAAGTTGCTAGAGCATGTAATGAAGATAGTAGAAAAGGTGCTAGAGAGGAGATTGCGATGTATAAAACATTCCTTTTGTTTAAAGGGAGAACCTTTTTGAGTTCAGCAACTCCCAGCATTCCTTGAACTTCACCCACCCAATTCTTGCTCTTGCTGTCACAGCTGCCTCACAGTTGAAAAAACTGCTGCTTATGTAACACGCTAAAAGGTCACAGGTAACCCATACTTTGGATATCAATATCGTAATTAACAATTCACTATAAACATTCAGTTCTAAATTAAGTAGTTGATTCATTAGACATCACTGGACTGACTAAAGAACTCGCTTACTTTCAAAGTAAAAATGATAAACTTTAGGTTAATGGTGAGCTTATCAGCTTATCATAATTGATGTACATCAACAATGTAGACTATTTTCTTTGACTTGCAACCAAATTCTAAAACAGCGTTGAGCAACGGTATGTCAGAGAAAGTGACATCTATTGATCGATGGCACTTTCTAAAGGAACAGTTAAGCGCTGTAAGTATATGAATGTTGTTGTAATTATATTTAATTTTTATTCTAAAAGTATATAATCAAAGATTGAAAGTGCATTTGAGGAGCTTTTAGAATGGATAGATGATGGTAAATTTGTGTAAGCTTGTATAAAATTCTAGCACAAGGTGTTAGCATGTAAGTATAACATGCACAGTCCTGACAATTATCTGTGAAAAAAGAACAAGACATCAACTAACACATATCGTTAGTAAAAAATAGTATTCATAGTTACGAACCAAATCCTGGGCAATATATGCATCAAACTGAAAATAGTATTCATAGTTACGTACCAAAACCTGGGCAATAATTATATGATTTAATTGAAAATAGTATTCATATTAGTTACGTACCAAATCCTGGGCAATATGTGCATTAAACTGACAAAGATTTGCACATTGAAGTTGCACAAATTAAACTAAACCATAGCTTGTGTGAAATTCCAGCATGTGTCAGCACATAGCGTCATAACTGGGAACCAGTTTCTTAATTGAGACATGCATCTGCAAAAAAACTATCATGTGGTGCAGCCATTTATGGGGCATACATGATTCTTGATATTTTTGGTTTTAAAATACCAACCCAACTTAAAAACCTGAAATTATAGGATTGCAATATCCCTTGTGTATAATAATGTTTTTGTTATCAAATTGTTATTAGAATTTGTTATTAATTAAAATATTATTGTTACTTAAGAACAATATTTTTTAATAAATATTAGTAAAAACTCATGAATTTGATAAAAAAAATCCAATAAACATTTCAGCATCAGAAGTCATTGGATGAAATAATGCTTCAGTACTGCTACCCTCGATTAGACGTTAATGTAACAAAGGGCCTGAACCACTTACTAAAGAGTCCATTCTGTATTCACCCCAAAACAGGTCAGTCTCTGCAAGCATTTGTTCATCTTTAACAAAACTGTACTTTTCATGGCCATAGAATGTTGAGTGTTCAAATTGTCTTGCCATGCCTTGTTCCTTTCTCCTGGCTATTTTCATTTATTTCAATATGTGACATTTTTCACTTTATTATCTTTTTATGAAAAAGTGTAGAGCAGTGTTATTCACTATCTCAAACTGTTAATTGTAATTCACAGGTCGGGTGTGTGTGCCTATTGATATCAATAAAGTTGACAGTTTTGATCCATTCTCAGTTCCAACAATAAGGTATAAACAGTTTCATCAAGATAGAATACATAGAATACACTTTTTTGAGAGTATAAGGTATTTTTGCCACATCCCATATATATAATATACTTTTAATTATACTAATAATACTGATACAACGATTCTTATTCAACAATATAACTATAAAATTAAGTGATATCATGTTTATCTAGATCTGATGACATTTTGACGTTGGCTAACATCATTTTCAAGTCATTGATTGAGAAGCAAAACTAAGTTTATGTAGTTTATGTGCTGAATACATTTTTGAATACATTTTATTAAGCTTGACTAAATTATGCAACACATCGCTGCCTGGTTAGTCTATAGCTAGTTGGTAAGGTAACAGTCTATCGTGCAGGAGGCTCGGGTTTGATTCCTGGCCGGAACAACACTCAGGGTCTTAAAATAATTGAGGAGAAGGTGCTGCCTTTGCTTTAATATCTGCAAATGGTTAGACCTTCTCGTCTTCTCAGATAAGGACGTTAAACCTTAGGTCCAGTCTCTCGATCCTTATATTAAGGGACCACACACTTCTTGCAACGCCAGTACCGCTGACCGATACTTGTTGTTTTGTTCGTGGCCTCATCTTGTCGGCCATCTTGTTGTATCTCTTCAGTTTGAGTTAGAAGCCAATAAAAGTTATTTACGAAGTGCCTTGGTCCCT
>JANCMA020096196.1:0-15074 GCA_024336925.2 Zoanthus solanderi | reverse complement strand
CAAATCCCAAATATGGCAGTCACTGGACCGAATCGCTAATCGCGACATGAAGAAAAAAGAAAAAAGAAAAAGAAATCTAACCCGAAAGTTGACTCGTGCTACCACGAGTAATTAACAATTTTGGCAGTTCTTGTAATTTTTTTAAACGTTCTGTGGGTGTGGCACATATAAGGTTAAAAGCAAAGTTGATATCCGAGTAGCCTTTTCTCTACAACTTTCATGTCAGGAAACGCGGAATAGGGCCAGTGAAATAGTAGAGCCTAACCCACTGCACTTACTAGTTCAGAAGTGGTAAAATTTATTACATTTTTTGTCTTCACAACTTTGACAAACTCGGATGGAAGCTCGCTGGGACTGTCAACCCCTTCGGCTGGTTGATATTGGACAAAGAATCCTCTTGTGGAGTTATATCCCGTCTTCAGTGGCAAGCTGTACTTATTAGCGAGTTGGCTAATAATCTCTAACAAAAAGAACGCAAGATAATATCTGTAACTAAATGCTATTCTTTGTATTTTAGATATAAGAGGTTTCAGAGAAGAAGAGAGAGACAGGGATGCATACACTGATAACTGCATGTGAGTCGAAAGAGCAGCCAACGTTTTTAAATTCCAAATCTGAAAAACTTTCTATTTGTACTGTTTCTCAGTTACAAAAATGCTAAAAAACAAAAATTCGACTTGTTTGTGGGCATGCATATATGCCTAGAAGTGAAGTCGTTTTATGAAAAATATAATCGACCCAAACAAATCAAGTTTAAAATCTGAATTCATGAAAGTTAGATCAGTCCTTTTCTCTTGTCTTTTTCTTCTTCTTAAATTTATCTGTAAATTCTTTTACTCGGCGTAAAAACAGGGTAGAAGTTGGCAGAAACCAAATTAATGCTAGCTTGCTACCCTTATAAAAATCTTCCAGATCCATTAACTAAAACAAAATATTTTTATGGTTGCATTAAAATGCATTTGGATGAAGCAGTAAGCTAGTCTCAACTTTATACACCGCTAAAAAAATCAAAAAATTATTGTTTGCTTCTTGCTAAAGTGAATAAACGTAACAAAGAATGCTGAATTCTCTACTACAAATGTTGGAAGAAATTAGAATCTATACCTGCATGAGCAAATATTTACTCACTTTACATTACCTGTTGTATCATCCACATTTTCTGTATATATCCTCCTTGCAACATCAAGAAGTCCTACGCATTTTTTTTGTAAAAGTGACCATTGTGAGAAAAATTGGACATTTTGATTTAAAGAGCTAACGCTAATTAAACTGAAAAAAGCTCCAATTTTTTGTAAGATTAAAAATGGTGAAACAAATATATTGAAACAAGTAAAACTTGTTAAAACGCGAGTCAGAAATTCAATTAAAAATAAAAAAGTAAGAAAAATTCTTACCGTTGACTTTTGGCTAATGTTTCGTTTTCAATATACAGCAGCAAAATTGTAAAAAGAATGCAAAACAGTAAGTGAGAACATTTTTCAGTATAAAGAAAAAGCTAACATTATTCAGTCAGAACTGAAATGATGGTATAAAATAAAGCGTGTAGGGGTTAAAAACAGACTGACGAGAACTGGTTAACATTTAAGGTAAGCCTTCAGAGAAGTTTACTATACAAATGTCGAATAACCAGAAGAAAACCAGCAAGGCGATAAGTGGAGCACGAAGAAATTGGACAGGAACATAAATTAAGAATATTAAATAATTAATATTAATTAATTAATATAAATTAACATAAAAAAAGTTGCAATGCTGACAAGAAACCTATTGTGATAGAAAACTCCTGAGCTTTACATTAGCTTTACGATGCATGGCCGGTTAAACAGTTAGCAGTTGTGGCTTTGTTAAAGATGAAGATGACGACGGCGACGATGATGACGATGGTGACGAAGGTAATGGTGGTTGATGAAGATGATAACAATTATAATCATTGTGGTGGTGGAGGAGGAGAAGGTAATAATGATGATTGTAATAATGATAATTAAATAGATAACACAATGTATAAAAAATATATGTGAAAGATACCTTTACCGCAAAACACTTTTGTGTTTTCATGTTAAGCGTTCCTTTTTGGTAACGCGTGTCATCGTGTATCACGAGCTGTATCTTATGTAAAAGAGATTTGAACCTGGCATCATTCATGGACTGAAAATAAAAATAAGAACCATTAGAAAACCCAAACGGATCCAGTGTTCATTGTGCAGAAATAGTTATTTTAACAATGCTTAAGAACATATGGAAATTGTGACGAAAAAAACTTCATTTGATTTTTAGTAAGTTAGGTTTGTTGGCCAAAGCTGTCTGAACGATATTTGTTAGTTAAATCTCTATGTTGAGTCACCTGATGAGAACCGACCCACCTTGAAAGAATTAATAAACAACAATAAAAAATAAGATGAAAAAGAAAAGGCGCGTTACTTCTAAAACCAGTACATTATTTTAATAAGAAGAGCTATCTATGTTCAGTAACTAAAAAGAGAGCTTCATTGTGGAAAAAGAACAATCTTCTTCTCCGATCCCATCACAAATGTTCCCAAATCTTTCATCATCGTGCCTTGATAAATGGTATCGAGCTTACATCTATGTGGTAACATTTAAACATTTTCCACAAATCCATAATTTATTTAACAGTTCATAAAGTTACATTGCATTAATTACTATTTTATTGTTGTGAGTCTCATATACTAGTTACTGTACGATTCTTGAGTCTATAACAAGAAAAGGAACCGCGTTTCATTTAGACTCCTGGCATTTCCTCACAACACAATGCAATAACCTCATTTGGTAAACAGATTTCCTTCCCACTAACTTCTTACACCATAAATCTGAAAACATATAAAGTTTTATAAAATACTCGTCTAATAAACCAATCAGAATACATAACCGTGTCTTTGGTCTGTTTCGATAATATTTACTCAATAGTCTATTGACTAGTCTATTGGTTTGTTTCGACGGTTAAACCGCAAAAGACTACTTACTTCCTTGTAAGCCTTGAACAAAGGGGTTTCGCACTCACTTAAGGTTGCTTGTAAAGGCTGAACAAGCTCCAGCGTATGCTTCAAATAGATGACATTTGTGATTTTTGACTCAGCTGTTTTTAGAGTTTCTCTTTTTGGAATCTGGATACAAAGTGAAGTCAAATGATCCACGTCCAAAAAATTGCACAGAACTGAAATATAAGATTTCCAAGAAAAAGGTTTTACGAAGGCAAAAGTTAGGTACTGATGAGCTGGCGCTGATTAAAAAGCAGGCACAAAGAACAAAAATCAAAGTAGATTTAGACATACGATAACAAGAGCAGGTCATGCAAATAACAGATAAAGGTATATAACAACAGTAACAAGATAATAATCATGTGATAAATCTCTTGTTAATCGAGCTTGCTTCGTCTCTACTTGGAGTATTAGATCTCGCCCTTTTCTCCTTTTTAGATGCATTTGATTAAAAATTTTAGTAGTTACTAATACTTTGCATTAGCTTAAAAAAAATTTACCTGATTGAAGTCCGTAAAAAATGTCCTGTGTGCAAAAAAAGCAACATAAAATTGTTAGCCATTGTGTATTTCTGTAACAAGATAGAAATGTGTATTTCTAGCCTATAATGAAAAGTTCTCACCTCCTTTTCTGTGAGCTCTAGGACAAAAAGAAAGCGAAAAAATATGACAATGTGAAAAATAACGTAAAAGTTTCATATATTTATGTTTAAGAAATAGTTTGCGTTGGTTGTGGCCATGGTCTGATTTTTTCAATTTTTCTAAAAAATAATTTATTATTAATTTGACGTTGTTGTTCATCATTAGTACTTACTGTTATTGTATTTCATGTATCATGAATGGGTGAAGATTCAGAGTACGTGGAGATATGATTTTTGTCTTCTAGTGTTGGAAAAACCTTTCGCGAATGAATGTGGCGAACAGGTGAGAGATTTTTAACACTTTTTATTCAGTTTATAATTATCGAAAATAAAATAAGTTTATCGATTAATAAAGAAGGCAAAGGTGTTATATAACAGCCAGGTTGTGTTATTTTTACTAAAAAGATAACATGCATGATTTCTATGAGGAAGAGATACATAAGTGATTCATCTGTAACCGTTTTTAGATCTTATCTCTTCTATTATTACCAAGGTATAGACTTTTTTCACTATTTCAAATATTCTTTTGTTTGCATTCAAATTTACCCTCCCAAAAAGTCCCATGCCAGCGTCGTTCACGAGTTTTGAAATCAGAATACTATGCTATCCAAAACCAGGCAGGATGGGCAATTTGAGTGAGATCAAAATAATAAGTAAAAACATCAAAAAGATTCATTGAAACTGACCTGCTACGCAGTCAAGACGCATATTTATTGTTTCTTTGTCTGTAAAAGAAAAATGGAAATGGAAAGAAAGATGGATACTGTTCATCAAAATTATTACTTTTAATTGAAAAGAACATTTCTATTCATGGCTGTTGTTGCGCATTCTATTCGCAGCCTCAAAACCAAACCTTGAGAGAACATTTTTTGCCATCTATAGCTATTATACTGAAAAGTCATGCTCGTAGCATATGTTTCCAACCGTTGTCCATAGTCTGATAATCACGGTCATGGTTTAGTAAACCATTTACTGTTACGTTTACTTTAAAGATCAGAACTTTAAACAGCATTTACACAGAAATACAATTATTGTTAAACATACCACAAGGAGGCTGGAGAATATTGGATCGCAAAAGGCGAGCTGAAACAAAAATCATTAATGATGTTAGTTTATTGGCTCCCACGATGAGGATATTTTTCACTTTTTGAACAACCATCAATATCTAAATCTTAGTAGTGACTAATATTTTGCATTAGCTTAAAAATAATTTACCTGATTGAAGTCCGTAAGAAATTTACGAAATTTAATTTCAACTTAATTTCAATTTAATTTCAAGAAATTTAATATCAACCTCAATATCTAAAACAAATGTCAAATTCGAGGTTTCTTCGGTTGTTTTATTCAACACTTTATTCAAATCCAAATAAAGTCGGAAACGATTGAAATGCATTGAAGTGAAGAAGTTTGAGGATATTCCTGTGTACAAGGTTCCACTTCCCAAAAAACTGAATATTGATTGTAAAAAATTAACATGGGCGTAGAAGAGGGGGGGGGGGGTCCAGGGGGCCCGGGCCACCCCCCACTTTTGTTCAAGGGGGGCCCAAGGTATGTTGAGTCCCCCCACTTTTTGGGCTAATAAAAGGCCCCAAAGGGGCTTGAATATACAGCATCTAAAACTTGTAGCTGTAAAGTTCATATTTGCAGAGTATGGCCCATCCTGTATAAAACAATAGGTGGTAAGTGATGCCGAGCGGAGCGAGGGTAAAAAAATTTTTTACCTGGGCCCCCCCACTTTTATAATCACTCCTACACCCCTGAATTTTACTGGTTCTTAACAAAAAAAAGGTGTACCATTGATCTTGAACATTCCATTTGGCAATAAACTTTGTCGATTAGCTTTACTCAGCATTTTTTTTATCTGAGATAAATATAAATCAGCAAAGTCAACCCTAAACAATATTTACAAAAAAATTTTGTTTTTAAGAGAGTATGACACGACAGTTGCTCAAATTTGTATACTTTAAAATTCACAACAATTATCTTGTCATATTTCTTGCAAGGCAAATGACTAAAACATTAAAACTATAGAAATATGGTAATTCGATTTAGAACCATTTTTCCAAAGCACAACTTCATCTGAACTGAATTACTATAAGAATAACAATTTTATGTTTTAGGGTTCGTCTTCTGAAGACGAATTATTTCCTCAATTCGTCGATTTTCGCTCATCATGTACCTTTGCAACAGTGTTTGTCTTCCATCATCATTTTCAGAATCATGCTCATCATTTAATTCCTCGTTCTTGTTATGCAGTTTTGATATTCTTGAGTTTGCCATTGGTAATTGAGAAGGTCTTTCTACTGGTGTACTTGTTGCCAATGGGTTGTGAAAAATGTAGCTATCTTCCTCTTCAACGCTCTGTTCATTTTTTATCCAAACGGCCTTTTGATCTTCTACTGACGACGAGAGCTTTACGGCTGGGTTTTTGGGCAAGGGGATTCGACTTTGTGAGGTTTTGGATTTGTTCCCAATATGTGAAGGTGCTGTACCCTTTGTCATATTTTGCTGGTTGTTCTCTGATAAAACTTTTATGTTCGTTAGCCCACTTTTTGGAAGAGGAATTCCGCTTTTCTTTTCGATCGGTAACAATACTTGGGAATCGTCTTTTCGGAAGTTAATTTGTTGTTCTTCCTTCTTGGATGTTTGGTTAGGATAACTTTCAAGTGACTGGACATTGATGTTTTCCGGAACAAAATTGCATTGTGATTGTTGGTTTTTTGATAGTACAGGAATCTTGGACGTTTTAGTAACTGGTGAAAATTCATCATTTGAAGCTAATTCCTTTTCGGGCGTTTTATACAATATATTGCTGTTTTCTGTTGCGGTAGATACTGCAAAATCTGGCATTTGTTCGTTATTAGACTTATCCATATCCAGGCAGCGTCCGTGTAGAACTACTTGTGCTTCTCGTTGCACCGTTTTCGATGACACGGGAATTCTGCTTGGCTTTTGTTTCTGGGAATCAACTCCGACAGACTCTTGTGATTCCTCATTTCGAAAGAGGAGCGGAATCGTTATCTTTGTCTCAGCTGGTGAAGCTGGTTTTGTTTTCGAGTCTTCTGGTAAGGTTACGTCGTTGTCTTCACTTGGAGAGAGACGAAATTGAAGTCTACTTGAATTATCATGTGTCCTTGCTTCAATGATAGCTTCCTGCAAATCATAAGAGACCTCTGAATTTTCAAAGTTATCATCTGCAATTTTTTTTCTTTCAAGCGACAACTGTCGCGTTGAAAGAGGTATTTTGCTTTTCATTTCATTAAGTGAGGAAGTACCAATTCTGCTTTGATAGTCACTCTGTTTTCTTGCATTGCTTGTTGCTGCTGCACATTTAGCGGAGTCTGTTGCCTGGTTATCCATATCTGAGGTCATTCTGTCTTTCGCTTCTATTCTTGATAAGACTGCTTGCTCTTTGAAAACTGATCTTTCTTTTTCAGATATTTCATTGACGTTTTTGACATCATGTTGATTTAATACTTTGTCAGTAGTACGCTGTTGAACTTTAGTATGAAGTGCTCCTTGTTCATGTTTGTTCTCCGAAATGAGCATTTGTTGCTTTGAAAATGGTGCTGGACCCTCGTCGGACTGAAACAAGGGTACTTTGGGACTCGGAGACGTACTGTTTTGTTCGTTTGTCACAATCATTACTATCTCTGATTCAGTGATCTTAATGGTCTCCAAAGTAGGTTTCTGTTGTTTAGATATCTTTGGCCGCACGTCCCTTCTTTCTTTTTGAGTATCAGTCGACTTTTTCGCGTAACTCTGTTCAGCTTCTTCTTGTTGACCTGTTTTGGCAGTTCTGTGCTGATAAAGTTTTGATTTTTCATCCTCTGCTGTTTTAAGAAATCTTTTTTTTGTTCTTAACTTTGCTATAACTGTTGAAGAATTTCTATCGTCCGACGAAACTGGTGGAATTTTAGCTAGTAACTCATCCGTAACTGAATTGCCTACAGGTTCACCTCTGTAATTAGTCGCTCCGTCGACTTGCTCTTCATTGTTTCCATGTTCTATTTTCTCAAGCGATGCTTCTAAATTCGCTCTGATAAAGTCTGGCATATCAAAGCCCGGTAGGGAAGTCAAACTCACCCTTTGCACTTTGACCTCATGATACTTGTCACCAGGTCCGTAGAAATTGGCCGAGCTTTCGGAACCAGTCTCACTGCTCTGACTACAAATACTACTTTTTCTAGTGCCGAGAGCACTGTCCCTTGAAGGAATTCGGCATCGTACTTTTCCAACTTTAGTTGCAGTTTTATGACCATTTTTCGCGCAAACTTTCACGTCTGTTGTAAGGTCATCCTCATATGGTTCGTTTTTACTCTTTGCTTCAGTTTCTAAACTTTCTGAAATGCCTTTTTCAAAACTTGCATCTTTGCTCTGGTCATTATTAACGTCATTTAGATCTTCGAATTCCTCCAATTCTTCCAACGCCGATAATTGTGAATTGACGCTTGCTGTTTCATAACCATTCTCAAAATCATCAAAGGAGCATTCACTGCTACTTCCTTCACTTCCAAAGTTATCTGCTCTGAAGTTTTTTAAGTTTAAAGTGCAGGTTTGCATATTGTTTTGAGGAATTTTGTTCCTATCTTCGTCGAACGAATTATTATTACCTTTCAAGTTCTCAGTTCCGCTTTTCAGCAGAATCGTTTCACTCTGATAACTCATATCCTCAGTGAGTGCTCCAAAGACGTCATCTGACATTCTTTTGATATCTCTATTTATTAAGGCATTATCAGCAACAACTGCAAGAAAAACGATAAAACAATACTTGTTTGTTAAAAATCGATATTTGTTTATACATCCGTCAACATAACTAATTCAAACATTGTTAAACAACAAACAATAAGTCACAACAAGTGCTAAACTGTACTACAGAAGGAGCTGTTGCGTGCAAATACGTTTGTTGCTAAACAACGTTGGGTCCGTTTTTTGCGAATGGTGTTGATGTACGGGCGCTTCAGGTTAAGAGAGTATCTACAGAAAATTCATGCACTGACTCTCACCCTCTCACTAACAATTTTTCAACTAAAAATGAAGGCGGAGAAATGGATTGGAAAAGAAGAATAGATTGGGTACAATTTTTTGAAAATGTCAATGTTTTTATGATGATTATAAACGACAGGGTTGCGGAAGTTAAAGGACGCCAGTGAAAAGCAAAAATAGTGGATATTATTTAAAAATTTAGTAGCAGGCTGATTTAAATTTAAAAAAATCTAGATGAATTTTGAATACCTGTCACTTTAAACTATTGGATAAACTACCGCACAGTGCGGTAAATTTTTATTAGGCTGTGCGGTGGTGGTATTTTATATGAATCAGAAAAATGTATCTTTTTCCTAAAAGAATAAAACTCCTGAAGTCCTAATGAAAATCACTCTGATTACCGATCAGATGCTTTACCGCTGAGCTTACGGAACTCGCATCAGGAGAATGGTTCTAGTAGATAACAAAACCATTGCCAACTTTCATATCGTGAGGGCCTGGTTACAAGTCCCTTATATCTCATAAATGCACAATAAGACCTACATAGAAAGACAGACCACACTGTAAATAGCAAATCATAAAGTTTGGTGTTAAATGGATCAATGGTTCACAATTTATAGCTGTTTTAAAATACAAAAATTTCCTAAGAAACGTATGGGTTTTGGACAACTCTACACAAGTGTCCGAAAGCCATACATTTCATTCGGGAAATTATTGTATTTTAAAACAGCTGTAAATTGGTAACTGCTGGTCCCTTTAACGAAAAGCTTTGGAATTTTGCTGGTTACAGTGTGGTCTTTCTTTCTGTATAGGTCTTATTTCGCAATTATGAGAATATAGGAAATTTGTACCCAGGCCCCCACGACATGAAAGTTGGCAATGACGTATGATTACCAGTCAGAAGCTCTTCCCACTGCGTAAAGAGAACTTCAATGGGAAAACTCTCAGCTGGGTTCTGAGAAGTTTGATACAAACATTCTATTTTCAAAAAACTAGAAAACCTGAATTTTAAGAGGAATGTTGATAGTTGTTTATCTTTAAAATATTTGTAGTGCACTAAAAAGGTTGCGTTTTTATTGCTTTTTTTTGGCAGTTAAATAAATTGTAAGCATGTTTTCAGTAAGTTTGAATAACTAACAAATCTGGGGTCTGCTAGTTGCTCTTCCTTGCAATTTATTCTTTTTTTAAAAAAGATGTGCTAACGTTTTATGAAATATGGTGTCACTGACGATTTGTTATAATACTGATATATCTACGTTTACATCCAAATTATAGAGATGAGTTTAGTTAGGCACTAAACACCAACTGTAAAACCTAAAGGACTGCTTTTTATTTATTCGCTTGAAATAAAGAAGTAAACACTTGTGTCTTCTTTTTCAAATCAACCGGTACTCAAAAACGATTCTGAGTCCATAACGGGATTTGACTGACCAAAGACCTTCAGAACACCGAGAGAACGATGTTCACCGGCTGAGCTACAACTACAAGGACTCAAATTTTTTTCTGAGGAATTTTGGTTTGAAAAAGAAGACAGAAGTGTTTAGTTGTTTACGGCAAAGTAAATGTTTATTTCGTTTCTTTTCATCTTAAAAAGAATTATTTTAAAGACTTAGCCTGAATCTTATTGGACATGGAGAGTGCAGGCATATTTTGAGAATAAACAACATCGACAAGAGGTAAACCCCAAAGTCCTTCCCTACGGCGATGATCATAATTTTTAAACTAAAGCGGATTAAACTTGTGCTTTCGTTTGGTTTCCAATCGACCTTTTCCGGCTCCATACCAGACGAATGAGTAATAGTTTGCTTCTTTCTATGATGAAACATAAAATGTTTCCAGAAGAACCGACTCATACAGTTGTTTACTTTATACCGTCATTGCTAACACACGAGCGTTGAGAGAACTCCAAGGTCAGTGGTCAGATGACACGCAAAGTTTTAGGTTTCACGCGAGCGTTGATTTCATGGTGAATTTTAAGGTTGAAAGCGGAACACAAACTTAATCAAAATGGCTTCATGTTTTTCTAAAAATACAATCTTTTCCTATACGAACAAAATTATTTTCATGTATATAACTATTTTGTTCTACAATGAAACAGTATATAAGCAAACTGTGAGTTTATCATGACCCGCTTAAGCGCATAAATTTTATTTGGATTCCAAACCATTAATAAATAAAATACTGCAATTTATTCTGTTTTTCACTTTTGAATAATCTTGCAAAAAAAATACTTTCCTTAACTTGTAAACAGCTTTATAACAAGAAAATAAAAAGAAATATTTTTTCGCAATGTTTTAGATCTTAATAGTGCAAGATTGTAACGAAACAAAATCGAGTTGGTATAAAAAATATATTTTTCGCTGAAAACATGTTTTTTGTTGTCTCAGAAAAACTATAGCTTTAAAGAAAAAATCTGTGCATCTCTTTTTTCCCTTCTATTATAGATATAAATCAAGTTTTGATTGCTCTTTGAGCGTGATGAGAAACTGAACAATACCAAACATTTCGCTCATGCAAAGCGACAACAACCGAAAAATAAAAGCAAACATATTTGGCTAATTTGCATGCGATGCTCCCATTTTACCTACTAAAATTTCAAATAGGAATAAAAAGTAACTTACTTGTTACAGGAAGCAGATTATATTTAGCCTTGACTTTCTGCCTAACTTGGTTTTGCCATATTTGAAAGTCAGATAGAAATCATTGTAGAGTTCAAGATAATCCACGCTTCAATGGCTTTTCACTTTTCTTCAGATGAAGGAAAAGTAAATAATGTCTGTATGACTTATTTATCTGACCCGTCATCAAAACTATTTAATGAGACAGCAAACGCATTAGATGACAAATGTTGACCTGTGGCATACTGCATGTGGTGAGAGCTGACAGAATAGTATTTAGCCGTGTGTTTAGCACCAGATTAACTTCTACAGCATAAAACCCAAGGGTTGCAAGCTGCTTCAACATGGATGGGAAGACGGGCAGACCCAGGGGCATTTGACATTTTCTTGGCAGCCAAATTCAAGTTCGCCACCCCTGGGCACCTAGTGAGTTTTTAAAATTCCTACCCCCTGCGGAAATTTTTTTCTTTTAGAGGCATGTTTTTAAATCTTGAATGATGCTCACAGCAATACAAATGATGCGCATTATGAAAAAATCCAAATGTCCAATTCCTGACCCAGGGGCAGTACCCAAATGTCAAAATCCCTACCAAGGGGAAAGCTGGCTGAGTAAAGTTCCCTTGGGTAGACCTCCCCCCAGGTGCATTATGAGTCAAGTACTTTTTGAGGCTACTGCGTTGATAGGTGGTAGCCACTACAGATATATATCTGAACAGACATAGAATGCTGCTGAAAAAAAATAGCAAAACAGTTAGTGTTCATCAGCAGGATGCCTAAATTGTGTGCAATTCTACAATTGGTTTCGGCTCCATTAAATCCTGTGCCAATTGAAGAACAATTCAGGTGGAGCCACCCACTAAGTGAGCACAGTAACTGAATAACGTTAGTAAAGTAAGGAAAACCAACAGAAAAAACCGTAAAAACCATATATTCGCGGCACATGCCACACAACAAAAAACAACAAGCTCGCGCGTAAAAACAAATTCAAAATCAATAAGAAGAGCACGCACCACTTAACAAAAACACATACAAATATAACATTTAAAAGAAGAGGATACAACGTGTCAATAACTTTAGTCAAACAGTTCAGGGCTATCTAAGTTCCTTGAACGATGCTCCATACTTCCGCACCTCGTCGTAGTAAATATATATGCTAGAATTGTGAAAATGTAAAGCGTGGTTCAGCCAAACAACCTCCACCAGTAGAAGGATCCGTGTTGGATTCTTAGTTAGAGTCTTGAGTAAATATACTTGGGTTGTGATGAGAGAAATTACTCCAGCAACTTCTACAGTTTTATGATAAAAAAAAATTCTTTATTAAACGTTTTGGGCTTCGCCCTTAATCAGTAAAAATCTAGTGTAAAATGAATAAATAAATTTAAACTAAGTTTCTAAAATCTAGAAAACACTAGGTTAAAAATACAAGCGGAAAGAGTTAAAAATATTTACAAGTCCAACGTTATAAGTGAATAGAAATAAAATTGTAATGTAAACAGCACTACAGCACTACAATAGGTTAAAAATATAAGCGGAAAGAGTTAAAAATATTTACAAGGCCAAGGTTATAAGTGAATAGAAATCATTAAAATTGTAATTGTAAACAGCACTACAGGGATGAAAACACTATGATTGGAATTTAATTCTACTTAAGGCTTTGTATTCTTTTCATTTGTTAAGCCCAAAGGGCTGCAAACACCTAAGCTGGGAAGTCCAGTAGGCTTCCCGGCTTAATAGTTTCCTATCAATATCGCTTATGGCGTTACGTTTTTCGATAATGTTGAATTCAAAGTCTTCAAGAGCGTGCGCTAAATCGTTGAAATGTTTCGCAACTTCACAAGTTCGTTTACTCGTGCGCATGTGTGATTTATGATTGCGAAATCTAACTTTGAATTCAGTCACCGTGGAACCTACATACTGAAGCCTACATTTTTTACAAGATATAAAATAAATTACCTTACTAGATGAACAAGTAACAGTCTCCCTAATAGGATATACACGGCCCGTGGCATAACTAAAAAATTTGTCTGTTTCAACTAAAAAATTCCTGCACAGGTCGCAAGTCTTATTGCATTTAAAACAACGCCCTTTCTCTAGGTTGTTCCCGCTAGGCCTAATCTAGGAAGGTGCCAAAAGTTCCTTTAGGTTTTTTTGTTCTCCTAAAGGCTGGCATGAGTGATTTAGGCGGAAACGGTTGTTGGAGAAAAGGCGAGTTATAAATAAGACTACTATGTTTGTTGATAACCCGGGAAATATCTGGAAGTCTGGGATTAAAATCATTACTAATGGAATCATTTTTCTATCTTCTTTTTGTTTCGATTTCAACAATTCCTATACTAATGCGGAAGGCCTTATTAAATTTGCCTTGCACAAGTGATTTTGGGTAGCCTTGACGCTTCAAATATGCAGAGTACTCAGCAGCGCGCGCGTCCCGCTCTTCTCGCGAGGAGCAGTTTCTATTTAGCCTCAAGGCAACCCCATAAGGCACTGCGCGCTTGCAGGCTGAAGGATGAGAACTATTATAGGGAAGGTATAAGTGATTATCTGTGAGTTTGGAATAGACATCCGTAAAAATGTAGTCGTCCTTTAAAGAGAGTGTGAGATCTAAGACATTCAGTGTAAATTTTGAAAAGACTAACTCAAATTTTATGGTGGGATATAGGGAATTTTGATGTAGTTGGTAAATTCATGAAGTCTATCAAGCCCGTGCGTCCAGACTTCAACTACATCGTCTCTATACCTCCACCATAACTTGGGTTTAATGGGCCCCCCATAGCTAATTCATCTAATTTTAGATTCTAGGTAGATTCTAACAGCCTCGAGAATGTATTCTGTTGATGGGTTGTTAACGGCTCTGCGATCTAAAGCTTGGCGAACTGCAGAAAGCCCTAAATTGTTATCAATATTAGGGAACATTGCGACCACATCCCAAGAGACTAGTAAAGTGCCCTGTGGGAGTGGCCCAATAGAATTAAGCTCTTCTAATTTAATAATTAAATCGGTATGTCTTTAAGAAAAGACGGCAAAGTGTGAGCTAACGGTTTTAGATAAAACTCGATGAAGGCCGATAACCTCTCAATTGCTGTGCCGCAACAAGAAGTGATAAATCTAAGGGGGTAGTTGATCTTATGGGTTTTTATGTTCCCAAAGGCCACTCCTGGTTTGGGGGTATTTTCCGTTACCCGTTGAGCAATCTCAAGAGAAATTTGGCCTTCACCAAGCCATTTCTCGCTCCATTCCTTGACCCGTGTAAAGTGAGAATAACTAGGATCACTCATTATTGAGTTGTTCAAATATTTTTAACTCGTTCCGCTTATATTTTTAACCTATTGTAGTGCTGTAGTGCTGTTTACAATAACAATTTTAATGATTCCTATTCACTTATAACTTTGGACTTGTAAATATTTTTAATTCTTTCCGCTTGTATTTTTAACCTAGTGTTTTCTAGATTTTATAAACTTAGTTTAAATTTATTTATTCATTTTACACTAGATTTTTACTGATGAAGGGCGAAGCCCGAAACGTTTAATAAAGAATTTTTTTTTTTACCATGGAACTGTAGAAGTTGCTGGAGTCATTTCTCTCATCACAACCCAAGTATACTTACTCAAGGTTCTAAGAATCCAACACGGATACGATCCTTCTACTGGTGGAGGTTGTTTGGCTGAACCACGCTTTACATTTTCACAATTCTACCATGCATATATATATATATATAGAAACACATAGAAAAAGCTCGATGCCATCGTATTTCAGGGTCTTATAATTTTTGGCCGCTATATTGACGACTGTATTGGTGCTACTTCTTGTTCTCGTGTTGAGTTAGATTCATTTATTTCTTAC
>JANCMA020096094.1:0-15080 GCA_024336925.2 Zoanthus solanderi | reverse complement strand
ATTATGAACTGAATTCGACGTTTCTACATAAGATTTAAGGCGGCCATAAAAGAACGACTTTTAAATGTCTCTCGACCTGACACGGTCCGACTTTTGCTATGTCGACCCGTGTCAGATGGTGTCTTTTTTCTAAGTGTTTCACGACCTGACACGGTCCGACTTTTGCTATGTCCACCCGTGTCAGATGGTGTGTATTGGACATGAGTGAAATCTGTGGGGGGTTCTTCAAACACTTCCATGACTACACACAGGGAGCCCAAGAACGTATCTCGAAGTTTTATGCATATGAAATCGAAACTTGCGTATTTTTATCAGGATAAGAAGACTTGAATAAAAATCCAAGAGAGTAAATCGTGGAAAGTGTATTATTTTGCAGCAATCAGAGCCATAAGAACAATTTTATGACTTCCTAAGCACTGGATTTATTTTGCCCCTATCTGTACATGGCAAATGTCCCACTATGGGGCATCAAATATTGGTCTAGTCCCCACCTTGGCCCGGCCTCTTCCCCCCTTCCCCTACCCCCTCCCGGGTATGATAGGTGCATAAGGACCTCGCTCCCACTTGGTGATTCCGGACTGGAAACTAATATGGCCTAAAAAGATTGACACTATAAATATTAAAAACAAAATATATAGATTTGAAGAACATTTTGGTTTTTTATATTATTTGTATGTCATATTAATTATGTTACATGTAATTATAAAACAATGTTTCTTTCTGTAAATATTTTTTTAAAATTAGTTGTATTGATAGCAGTACAAATCTATCTGTCCATACAACTTCAAAAACAATTATGAAAATCTAACATATTTCAGTAGCCTGTTTATTTTTTAATTAAGAGCTGAATAATCTCCAATGTAATTTTTAACTATTTTTTTAAAATTCTGTTTTGCTTGTTTGTTCAATCTGTTATGATTAGATTACTTTATGTAATCTACAATGTAATGATTATATTAAAAATTTGAATGATCCTTGAGAGTTTCAGTGGTGCAGATACTGTTTGAGCATGCTAATTGTCTGAAGCACTATTACCACCTTGGGATTTTTCACTTTCTCGCACAGCATGACAAGGCATGACTGTTTCACTGATTTTTCAACTCATTGGTAGTAGGCATGTATGGCTGGCATACTGTAGTTAGTAAGATCTCTACAGTACCTTCTGAGAACAAGATCCCCAGTTCAATACCCAGTTCCATTGAGAATTGAACATTTGTTCAATGTTCTTTTACACCTAAACTAACTCTGTCATCTTTCCATCCTTTCCAGGTAGGTAAATGATCAAGTATTCTCATTCCCTTAATGCTGCTGAAACGGGAGGTAAGTGTCAACTCCATGAACATTTTAGGCATGTGTAACATCATTTAACTAACCTGTGATGGATTAGTGTCTTGTCCAGGGGAGTCAAAGACTCTCATCTGCTTAACACTATACAAAAACTGGAGATAAGTGTCAGCTCCATGAACTACTAGGCTTGGGAAGGATTGAGCTAGTATAACCTGCGATGGATTAGTGTCCTGTCCAACTAGGGTAGTCAAAGAGTTTCATCCGCTTAACACTACAGAAACTGGAGATAAGTGTCGGCTCGATGAATCACTAGGCTTAGGAAGGATTGAGCAAATATAACTTGCGATGGATTAGTGTCCCGTCCAGGGGGAGTCAAAGACTCTCCCTTTCTTAACACTACAGAAACTGGAAATAAGTGTCGGCTCCGTGGGCCCTGTAGCTCATAAAGGGTTTAGTTAGTATTGGAACACCTCTTGTTTGTTCAAATGAAAAATTCAACTTAAAGTTTTATGTTACAATGGATAGCAAGTTTGGTGGCAAAAGTACTTTTTTGCTCTTAACACTGCAGAGAATATGTTTACGAAAAGGGTGTAAACAGAAGCTGCACTTCATTTGATGTGGATGGCTTGTTGAGCCCACAGTGGCACCATTGCTCTTTGTCTTCTTGCACTCTCTTTGGAACATAACTTTCTTTGTGAGTATATGTATCCTCTAAATTATATCCTTGTTGTCGAAGCCAGACAAGAGAAATAAATTCATGGCGAAAGATCTGCTGCCTCCTTTTAAAAAAGAAAGTGTTTTTAGCATACCTGCAATGGCTATCATGATATGCTTAGCCTCTCTACCTTCCAATGAAACCAGACCGAGACCCATTCCATACTTTTCAAACACTTGTTGTGCATGTGCAGGAATAATGTTGCCAATTGACCAAATTGTTGGGTTTGCACCATCTAAAAAGAGACAATATGAGCGGAAAATGTGGAGGCAGAGTTCTGTAAGAGTTAATAAACTTTGACTATCAATGTTGAGTCTACAGAAAAGTGAAACGGCATCCCGGAGACAAAGGCAAACAAAAGCAAAAACATGCAGTTTGAATTTTGTGTGAGCATCATCATTTGGTGTTTCTAGTGCTTCAATAAAAAACATAAAATTTTGCAAAAAATTTTGTAATTCAAGCCCAGTGAAACGGTATTCAAAGTCATTAGATGATCTTGCCCTATCTGTTTGATTAAACCATTTTTTAACTTTCTTTGCAAGGCGAGAACAGTGAATTTTGTGGCACTGATGCAAACTTTGTTATATCATTGCCTAGTTGTGATCTATGTATTAAAAAACACAGAATTTCCTTGAACAACTTCTGACGTGCATTGTTCTTTGGATGACTGAGAGTTTCAATATGTACTCTTTCAATTGCCTTACCAAGCAGTGGATCATATTCTTGTCGGCTCTTTTCTTTTGCAATAAATTTGGTAATGTTTGCTCCATTTGACTTTTCTGTTATGTTTTCATGAACCACCTGTTTCTTTAACTTTTCAACTTTCTTTACCACATTCATTCTGTCTTTGTACTGCCAAGGCTTCTATCTGTTCTGAGGTTCCGATCCATATGTTTTGTTAATATCAGATGCATCGTCATTAGAAACATTTGCAAAACTTGAAAAATATTTTGCATTATTGGTAAGTTCACCAAATAAAAAAGCTAACATCTTAAAGTCATTTGGGAATTCAGTGAATCTACATTTAACATCTCTACCATTAACACTAAATGTGTTTTCTTCAATAGTGACTATTTGGCTTGAAAGAAGCTGGATGTATTTTCTTACAGCTTTGCAGTCTTCTGAGCAGTTTGCTCCAAAAATTAGAAAATTATATTCTGGACTTAGAACTTTCCGCCCAATATTCAGAAAGCTAGTTAACAAGGAAAGAGGTGGCTGTATCATCTTTACTAAAAGGGGCTCCTTCCCCATCTAAAGCAACTCTAAACACATTCTCTTCTCCAAACCATTGAAGAGATGAGTTGTGCTCAGTCAAATAAAATGTTGCCAGTTGAACCAGGAACTTTGGTAAGTCTCTATAAACTCCATTGACTTGATCATCTTCATCAAGATCATGGCACAATGTTTCTTTAACACTATGAAGAGAACCAATGTCAATTGATTATACAAAATTCACAAGTTTATGATATGGTACAATGCGAGGCATGGGACAGTTCATGATCTTTAGACCGCTTAAGTTTTTCTTTCTTTTTTGAGTTTTTTATGAAACTAATGTGTTTGTACATTGAGCGGTATTTTTTCTTTCCACACACTGCTTTACCATAGTAATAATGCATAATGCTTCTTAACATGTTCTCATGTGAGTTCTCAAAACTTGCTGTTTCTTTTTTAAGCAATAAAGGGACTACTGACTTTTTAATTTTATATTTTCTAGAGATTATTTCAGATAGTTTTTTGGCTGATACTTTACTTTCTAAGGTATCTATCAAACCCTCATAGGCAGGACTTGGATCGATCTTCCTCTGTTGCGTCATTGATTTCAATTGCTGCTTGGAACGGCTCTGACTTTCTCTTCCTGGAAGTCCTTTGAGCTAAATTTAACTTGCCAGCTTCATTGTATGTGGTTGGCAATTGCCTTCTTGCTTGTACTGTATTGACTGGTAGAAATCTTTTATCTTTCAACAGTTTTCTCTTTTTCTGAATTTGAGGTGCCTCATGATTTTCTTTTTGCAAAGTTTCTACCTACAGATGATAATTTATAACTGTATAACTTATAATATTTCATACTATTTAATTATAATTAACAGAAATAAAAGTTAAAAGTTTTTACAAATTTTAAGGAAACAAAATAATGAATAATATATAAAATAAGTTTAAGTTGATTTCTAATAACATAAAGCTCGCCTTAATTTCCATCCTTGTTGGAGCTACTGTGCCGTAGCGTTGCATTCAAGGGGAGTCAAACACTCATTAAGTGACGTCGGTTCAAATGAGCCACTGGGTTCAGAAAGGTTTTAACTTGTTTTGAATGTAGATAAATCTCCTCATTTAACATCAGTTCTTTGCTCGTTCAACACAAATGATATTACTAAAAACTGAATATAAAAAACGAACTTTTTTAATACAGACATGTTTCGGCAATCCTATACCATCATCAGTGCGAGTAAATGAGCTAGGTTACAAATGTTACTGAATATATATGAAATGTTGATTTTGATATCACTAGCATGACTCATCAAATCTTTGGTTAAACAAATTTAACAACAAAAATGCAAACAAAAGACTTACCTTATCTTTTAGCTCGGTTAATTTACTCCTTTCTTTCCTTATGGTTGAGTGTGCTTCTATTCTCTCGAGTTGAATTTTGCGCCTTATTACCATAAGCTGGCCCACATTAAAGCGTTTATGCTTATTTGTCTTGCTCGATGACAAAGTGTATCGATAGAGCCTGTCCACCAAAAGACTGTCGCGGCAAATTGGAAAATTTTGGGTACTTAAAGTACCACGGGCAAAACAAAAAACATAAGATTTTAACTAAACAATCTTTCTACAAGAAGAATATCTTTTTTTCGAAATTATTTCAATATGTAAAAAAAAGTTTCCACAAGCCAAAATTTGTCAATAAAGGTAAAGTTTCGAAGTTTTATGCGCAACGCCAAAAGTAAAAAGTTTTGGTTGGACTTTCCCTGCCGTTTTTCATGAAGAAATGGTGCTTGTTTGGTATGTACTTAAAGAAAATTTTCCCGCCAAAGATTTCAGTAATTTATTTTTTAAAATGTGTTTAAATTATCATAAATTTAAAAAGAGCGACAAAAGATATGTACTTCTTTAAGCAACCTGTAAATTCTTCATTAGTGACCAGTCCCTTGGAGAGATGATTGTTACCGAAAGGTATGCCGTTTTTGAAGCGTGCGTAGCCACCGTCAAAAGAGTTTACAAAATTAAAAGTCCATGCGCTGCTCAATGATTCATGTTTTAAAAATATCATCCTATGCCATTTAAGCTTCCTATTTTAATTAGAATACTCTTTGTTTTTTCAACCAAAAAACTGAGTACTGTAACGAATTATTCTACACTCTCCAGCACGTTGTTCAAAGCCGCACGCGCTGGATACGTGCTTCGCCCACATAGATTATTTGTGAGCTCCAACTCTGAATCTCAAGGAGCAAATTTCATGTATGGATTTTTCACTACCAATGCGAAAGATACCAAGTCCCAATATAATTGCCTTAAAAGCTATAAATCGTAAAAGGATCTAAAAGTTCTCGTTTCCTTCTTGAGTACCAATGACTCTCAAAACTGTTTTAAGTAGCCAGTAGTTTTGCTCACTTTTACATCCAAGACACACTCAGGACAAATGCTGGCATGAAATATGATGACCCGTGACCTTAAAAGGATTTATCGGAAGTTATCAATTTTAGCCTGAAAACTTGTGTTTTTTTACCTTAGTGGAAGCCAAACATTGTTTTATTTTATTTTACTTTTGTTTTATAATTTTGATTCAACCTATTACAACATTACATATAAAAACAATTAACGTTTCGTATATTCAATTCTCCCGTCTCCCGCCTTCATAGGACTCCCGGTTCCCGCTCCTTCAACTCCCGCTTCTCACCCTCTTAACCCCTTGCCTCCCGCTACCCCTTACCCCCCTTCCCCCTCTTTCTAACCCAATACACTACATTTGGCAAGAGAATCGTACCCTAAAGTGTTAAACGGTTCTGTAAGCCAGGGATTTGACCTAGAACTTTGAATTTTTTGTCATTTGATGCTAAGTAGCGATATTTTATCTTATTAGTGTTAAATAAAGGCTTATAAACTATAGATTTTTTTTTTTATCAGACCCCAGAAACTGTTATGACCGTGTTACAAGAAAAGGGCGTGAAAATGCAGCATCACGCGTCAAGCGAAAGAGTCAACATGGTGTATTTCATGTTCTGGACGTCGTTCTATCAACTGCTCACGGCTGGTACATTATTTTGGGTAGATATTATACCATGGTTTGGAAATGCTAAGAATATCTACGAATTTGGCAGAAAGTAAGTATTTCAATTACCTTATAGGCCACTTTATGTTTATTCGCAATCATTTCCATTCTTGCCCCAATTTTAGTATGAAATCAGTGGTTTATTCGGGGTGGATAGACCAAAATAATCACGGTCCCGTTTGAGCACTGAGGAATATACTTCATGCCAGTATGCCATATAGTAGCCCTTCATATTGTCTCTCCAACAAGTAAATATATACATGCTTCTTAGGAAGACCCTACTAACCCTAACCCTAACTGGCATACAAACATGAAGTATATACTTCCCTGAGAGAGAGAACAGTCGACTTGATCATTTGGATTTCGGGCTCAGATTGACAGAAAGCGTGACACGTGATGTCACAGAACCAACACGACCTGTGGGGTTGTGGATGGGGTTAGTCAAGTATATTTTATTATTCTCAAAATAGTTTAACATTAATAGGCCAACTTGGGAGCACGTGAGACAAATAGGGACCAGTAAAGGTTAAGGTTGTGTCGCGTAGCACAGGATCAAGAATAAGCGCGATGAATGTTGACAAGCATAGAATTAGGGTATGTCTTCTTCAAGATCCATGGTTTGGCACTTCCCTCAAACCCAACAAGGCCTTTTGCCAATTACGTGAAAACGTAGCTCAAAGTGAAAGAAGAGGCCAGTATATTGCTCCACGGGGGTCATGGCAGAGGTAGGTTTGACTGAGCTCGGCAACTTTTTAGTACTTTTTGGACTTTGTAGAAAGGTTTTTCGATTCTAGAACTTTTAAGCAACGTATTGATTTATCTTAAAATACTCACATTTTGAAAGGAAATATCAATTTCTGTAACAAATATCGATGCTAAGCAGGGTACGGGTTATCTAGAAGACAAAAAAAAAAAACTCTTGCCAGAAACCAAAGGAAACGCTTACTACGTTGGCTAGATTTCCTTAAAGTTTAAACTTGCATTTTGCGGGAATACAATTTCACTCGGAATACTTTTAAATGATAACATCTTTTACGTTTAATGTCACGCTAAATAAATAAAAAAGCTAAATCTTTTACGAGCCAAGTGATCCATGAGTAAAATAAAATGAAAGGCTGGAAAACTACGTTGAAATTAATTTGTCAGTGAACCAAAATGAGCAAGACCTCGGACTAAGTCAGCAACTTCAACCGTAGACAGCTGTTTCGTCCTTATTGGGACTCGTCAGTACGATGTAGTGGGCAATAATAAAAAGCCAGCCAAAAGGCTAGTTGTTTATTATGCTCAAAGTTGTAAACCAACACCAACTTACGATATTCATCATTTGCAGTCTATATTTCAAGTGACCCTTGGAGCTGGCGCTTATCTCCGGATTCTGTAGTGTTAAGAGAGTTTTTGACACCCCTAGATGGGACACTAATCCATCGCAGGTTAACTCCCAGCAGACGCTGGTACTCATTTACCTACCCTGGAAGGATGAAAAGCTGAGTTAGCTTAGGCGGGAAAGAAAGTTGCACAAATTAGTTCAAATTTTGGCAGTGACGGGGATCGAACTGGGGATATTGTGATCGGAAGGCAGAGATCTTACCAACTGCGCCAACCGCGCCCACTCGTCATACTAAATAATTTATTCGTTTTTATACAGTTGGAGGTTTGGAGTGCAATGTTTTTTTGGAGGAGCTGGCTGCAGTTATATGAGTAGCATAAGTGGGGCCCTATTTATAACGATGTTCATAGTTTCATCACTTGGAGAAGTGTCTTTGATGCGACACGCCGAGGGCGCGACTCTTTTGTCCATTGTTACGGTAACATTTAATTAATGTCTTGTAATACTGAGATCGAAGACTGGAAAGCTTTACTTCCAAGCAAACGGATCTCTCTTGCTGTTGCCTTGAAACACCTTCTCCCCCCATTCCCTATTACTGGCTGCCTGTGGCTATCCAGTCTTAAAACGGGGCTAGTTTTTGTGGCTACTGCATTCTGGGAATGCCTAGCCACTATGTCATTGCACTGTAAGTTCGTAAGACGTAACCTGCGTAAATTCTTAACAATAGAAAGCCGAAAAATCCAATAATCAGCAGTCGGTATGATATTACAGGTTCGACCATGCGACTTGCAAGCGTCTGGTCTTTCAAAGCGAAATTGATGTTTTGTGAAAAAGGTGACAGAAAAAGGTTTTTCAAAATTTGTTCAAGATTTAGGGCGATGTTTTCCAGGACCTTTCCATCAAATTTTGCATGAGGTGATGTGAAAAGCTGAGACATCACTTGCAGGTCGATGCAGATAAACAAGGCCAAAGGGGTTTTAAAATCGTGCTGTCCTGCAAGTAAACTAGATTTTCAGCCTTTTTAAAATAAGATTCAAATTATTGCTTTTTTCTTTATCTCTTAAAGCATTAAAATGGAAATCCTTCATTGAAATTATCGTTTGCGCAATTACAATCTTGCTTAATGACATGCATTACATCACACAAACTTTTACTCCACAAGAAGCCTAAAGGCGATTCCGTGACCGTGGGATGCTTTTTCTGATTCTTTGGTACGAACTCGCAATTCCTATTGACAATGCGTGCTTGTTTATTCGAGATAACGAAAGGATTAAAACTTTCATGAGAAGCATAAGGAATTCTTCTTAACAAATATTTCCCTTTCATTTATAATTGATAACAGTGGAAGACTCAAAATAAAGTAAACATCGACTGTTATGCTTCTTTCAATAGCAGTAGCAACATGCAATCTCACACTGCGTACTTTTTTTTCCTGTTTTTTACTCGGGCTACCTGTGGTAGGCCAAGTCTAGGTTTGGGTTTCCAATCTATCTATCTATGAATCTATCGACGACGTCGAAAACGTGTAAGCCCGCGTTGCTTAACAGCCAGCGGTATAATTTAAAAACACGATTGCGAGGCTTCTGCCAGCGCCCTTCTTCCAGCTTGCTGTTTCATACGGATTTACGGAGTGATAAAAAGTTATGAGTTGTTCTCTTTCTGGGACGCCATTACTTACAAATACACACGAAGTTCGCGGTAGACCTACATTAAAAGATGTAGAGCGTCAGTTTCGAAACGGGTCGTTCCGCGAACCTGAGAAATGCTATACGAGTTCTAAAACTGAACTAAATGATCAATGACAATGTCAAACATACTCAAGTCAGCTCTAGTCAGATCAAAAGTTCAAACAAACGAACAAGTAAAACTCTTTGATACGGAGGGGCTTCATTGAGGGCAACTCTGAGGATGCAGTCGGAGAATTTAATATTCAAAAGAACATGAACGCCATTTTGGATTCTGTCAAGATGGAATCAATAGAATCAAGACGCCTTGGACTTATATCATTGACAGTAAGTTTTTTATTTATGAAATTGATTTTCTTACTGAGATTGAACATTTTATACAACAGTCGTTTTGTTCAAATATTACTAGCCAGCCTGTTTATTATGTGCATAGTTCAGATCGTAGTCCTAAAGCACCATTTTATAACTTTGAAAAAAAAGATTTTGGTAAACTCTCAACAAAGTACCTGCAATGCATTAGAAAAAGTGGATGTCAAACTATCTATTATTGCCCGTAATGATAGAAAGACACATTTATTAGAGGAATGCAGGTCTCGCTATGCTAAATTTCGTAATTGTCAGTATGTTGACCACAACTCAAGTGTAATTTATTCTGCGCATTCCTCGTTCTTAAAAAATATATGTGCAGTTAAATCAAGAACAATAGTGGACGGGTATTCTGTAATTGCTCCGAATACCCGTCCACTATTGTTCTCAATTTAACTGCAATTTTGATCAGAAAAATGTGAAGTATCCCAAAAATTTTCATCGCAAGCTTAAGAAGAGAAACCTTGCTTCTGGTGTTGCTTTACCCAGACGGAGAAAAGTATGGTCTAGACATTCTCTTTTGAACTTTCATAAAAGGCCAAAGAATGCCAAGCTTATTTATTATTCTACACTGTTGTTGACGAAAAACAATGCCTGCAGTTTATCCCATGTCTACAAGACTCTCAGCCACAGAATCATTCACAATAAATTTATTTTAAGTAGAGATGTAGAGAAAAATCCTGGTCCTTACACAGTAATTGATTCTAACAAAACAATTTCCGCTCCATATTCTCAAGGTAATACAGCAATATTTGGGCCAAATGCTGGTCGTCAGTGTGTAGCCATGTCTTTGAGTGCATTGATATACAATCATAGGATTTCAATAAATTCTGCAAGAGATCTAGTAAACATTATGAATTCGGGGAATGAGTTATATTCTGTCCTGTCAAGATTTTACAACCAAACCTTTTTATTGGTGACAGAATTACCAGGTATGTTGACAGTTTTTGAAACTAATTACAAAATAGAATACAGTCCAAGTTATACTGGCAATGTTCATGGTATTGCAACTACTGTAGATTTTCCTTATTGTATGCCTTTGGGTAATGCTTAACAAGTATTATTAGAGGATAATTACCAATCATTTATTTTAACAATATAAAGTTCTACAGTAGCTATTTATTGTGATGGTGATCAAAGGTTTAAGATATTTGATTCACATGCCCGTAATTCATCAGGCTTACCCCATCCTGAGGGTACTTGTGTTCTCCTAAATGTTGACAACTTTAATGCTTTAATAAATTACTTTCAAAATTTATACGATAATTCAGCTTATCTATTTGAACTAAGAGGAATGCATATTACCTAGATATGTTAACAAAATACTGCTTCTGAACATTCCTTTATTCCAAAAATTGCTACAACGATATCAGTGCAGAATGAACTGATTTGCAAAGCCACAGATGATGATCAAGCCAACAGTAATGCAAATTTAAGTGCCAGTAATAATAGACAAGTTCTTTTGAGACGTTGTTGTGCATTATCGTTTTATTCTATTTGTTTTTCTGTAATAAAAGCTTGTAGCTATTGGAATTCAAATACTCTTGACTCAATTATTGATCATGGAAACATATTTTATAATGAAACCTGCAAGAAAGAATGCCTTACAATAAATGATTTGCCAGGAAACCTTCAGATATATGATGCAAATATCATAGTGACTTATAATTTACAAAAACAAATAAAATTGTGTTGCACAAATGTTACTGAACTTCATGAGATAATAATGAATAATATTAATGGTAATACTGGATTTTTAGCATGGTTTGCCTCTACTTGTATTTCTTGCATTTTTAACCATAAATCCAGGATCACTGAGTTTTATTTCATTGTTTTAAATAAAAATGAAGGATTTGATGCATTTGAAAAAGTAAACAGTATGACCTGTTTAGTAAAAAAAATGATGCTTATTGCACCAAAGACCGTTCAATCTGATGACCTAGAGTGCCAGATTTTCTTTCTATCTTGCTCAACTCAGATATCAAACTCTGCAAGACAAAATATTCTAAGAAAACACAAATCAATTGCACAAAAAAAGGATATGACAGAGAAACGGAAATCAAAGTATGGAAGTATGGAACCCACTCTTAAAAAACACAATTTATCTGAAAAGCAGAACAGTATAGGTCTATGACTTCTTCAAAGAGAGAAAAAAGCCTTTCTCGTTTACGTCATAATAGTCAGAATTGGTACAACTCTTTGACTTCTACAAAAAACAAACTCGATTATCAGACATGCGTACTATAAAGCAAACATGGTACAATGCAATGGATGCTACAGAAAAAACAAACCCGATTATCAGACATGCGTGCTTACAGTCAAACATTGGTACAATTCAATGGATGCTACAAAAAACAAACTCGATTATCAGACATGCGTACTATAAAGCAAACATGGTACAATTCAATGGATGCTACAGAAAAACAAACCCGATTATCAGACATGCGTCAGTGCTTACAGTCAAACATGGTACAATTCAATGGATGCTACAAAAAAACAAACTCGATTATCAGACATGCGTACTATAAAACAAACATGGTACAATTCAATGGATGCTACACAAAAACAAAAGAGATTATCAGATATGTGTACTAACAGTCAAATGTGGTACAATTCAATGGATGCTGCAGAAAAACAAAAGAGATAATCAGACATGTGCTCTAACAGTCAAATGTGGTACAATGCCTGAAATCTAGCAGAAAAAGATAAGCGTTTAAAAGATAATCAATCTACTTATCAAAATTGGTACCAATCTATAAAACAAAGGCAGTGTGACTTGGATCACTGTATCGCAGCAACTTTTCAAAGTAAGATCAAAGAAGGCCCATATTATGTATGCTCTGTCTGTAACAGATTACTTTATAGAAAAACGGTTGTCATATTAGAAAAAAGTAAATACAGCATTCAATACCACTTTACAGAGGAAAGATCATTTGATGAAAAACAATACATTTGTAAAACCTGTCATTCTAAACTCATAAAAAACCAAATACCATGTCAAGCTTTGCACAATAATTTGCAAATAGATGAGATACCATCTGAACTATTAGTTTTGGAAAAACTTGAACAGATTCTTGTTTCACAAAGAATAGTTTTTGAGAAAATAATAGTGATGCCCAAAGGCCAACAGAGAAAGAATAAAGGAGCAATCTGTAATGTGCCAGTGGAATGTGATCAGACTTGCAATATATTACCACGTCCCCCTCAAATGTCTGGGATTATAATGCTGAAATTAAAAAGGAAACTTCAATTTGTGTATTTTCAAGCTGTTTGCCCTCAAGTCATTGCACGTGCTTTGAACTGGCTTAAATTGAATAAGCCATTGTACAATAAGATTGCTGTTGACATGAACAATATCCAGTCAAATCTTAGCTAACATCATTTCCTCAAGAATTTTCCTCTGCCAATAATAAAATTTTGACTGAAGCTTTAAACAATTCACAATGTAAAGAAAAGTGTAATGACAATGATACATGTAACACAGCTGATGATAATGAAGAGCAGGATGACCCTTTAAATGAATTCAGAACACCAACAAATGAGACATGCCTGCAGTCTGTAATGCCAGATTATCCTGTTACTATTGAAGAAAATGATCAAGTGTCAATAGGAAATGAAATCTACAGTATTGCACCAGGTGAGAAAAAACATTCTGTCTCATTCATGAATGACAAGCAGTGTGAAGAGTTGGCATTCCCTGTATTATTTCCTAAAGGAAAATTTGGTTACACTGCTGATCGTCATGTAAAATTGTCACCAGTAAAATATTTCAATGCAGGACTTTTACATTACAGTGGCCGCTTTGCAAGAAATCCAGAATATCTATTTGTTCAGTACTCATTAATAGTTTATTGTTTCTATACACATAGAAACTACTAGATGAACGTTGATATTTTGTTGTTGCACATAACTTCATGTGCACGTGGACTCTTAGAACATAAATATGAATATTGAATGTTTATTATTTAATGTGTGTGCATGTACATAGTTGAATCGAAACGAACCGAAACGAACCGAACCGATGAATATTATATAACATGGAGCTGAAATATACACTTTGAATAAATGGTAACTATACAACAATTACTGAGAATGGATGAACAAAACTTTATTAATTGAGGGCAAAAACATTTGGTTGGCACAATGAAAAATAAGAAAAAAATTTTGGTTCAAGCCCAAACAAATAGTTAAAGTATTAAAACGACTAATGTTTACCACTTTGGTTTGCAAACGTTTTAAGAAGTACAGAAAAGGAAAAACTAAAAATACTAGAGATTAATCGGTTTTTACGGGAACAACAACTACTAGGTAATGTTCCCTTACCACAAAAGTGCACTCTTCCACAACATTGTGAATATGAAGAACAGCACTGTACCCAGCGCAGATGATGGACTTGTGCTCCAAAATAACAACCTGCGGATAATCAAAGCTGTTTTTTTTGGTTTGATACACTTAGTTTGTCCTTTCCAAAACAGGACAACCTTAAATGCATGATTAAACAACTGTTTACCCTAGCCTTCGAGAACACCTTGCAAAACTTAACAAAAAAATAACCTAGCACAGCAAAAACTGATTGAGATATACCAATGCTCCACTTTATGAAAAGAAGAATTTTACTAAGAAATGTACTATAATTCGATAAATTCAAAATCAAAACTCTCACCTGTGCGATAAAACTTTTCACAGTATGACAAAGGGCATCTGGGGTACATAACACAAAACCAGGAGACACATCCTACAGATAGAAACACCATTAAAATATGAACAGAAACTAGACCTTGGTATCCCAGATTGAATTTGAGAAGCCTCCACAGCCTTGATATTATTATCAATACATTCACTAATTACAGTATATAAAAAACGATGTTTCCATAGGTTTAACAATCAACTTCAATCGATGGCAAATTCTTCCTTTTAGGCAGGAGAAAGTTATTTAATGAAGTTGCCTTTAACAGCATTATTTATCATCGTCACTACTGACGATGACAAGAGACTTGCCGAAATATGTTTAGTTTGAAAACTATTATAAAAATATATAAAACGAATAAATGCTATTGCTACCTAAAACTGTTGTAAAATTATAACAAATTTTAAAAAACTCTATGAAATCTTAGCTTTCGCCGTTCAACGGCATCATCAGAGATAAAAAATGCAAAACAAAGTTGACAAATATAACGGTAAGATAATACAAGGGTTCTTAAGAGTGTAAAACAAAGCTTAATGAACCAAAGAACGGAAGACAATGGGAAAGCGAAGAACCATGGAAACGATATAGGAGCAATTCAATTAAACTTTAATGCAAAATGTTTTACTGCAGAATAAAATTCTATAATAATAATAATAATAATAATAATAATAATAATAATAATAATAATACAATTTATATAGCGCTGATACGGTTAAGTGCTAAGCGCTTAAAAATAAAATTAGCCT